>LKBB01000279.1:0-16144 GCA_001513885.1 Thielaviopsis musarum
TCCTCCTCCTCCTCCTCCTCCTCCTCCTCCTCCTCAGCCGCTCACACTCCCCTATCGGCCCACATTTAGTTTTCTCTATTTCCACATGTAGTGGCCAGGGCACACCGATGAGGCACTAGTTCCAGGGTCTCTATTTTCCGATACCGATACCGATACCAGAGGAGTAGGACTAAAATGTCACTCAGCTGTTAGTTCTGTATTTAGGGAGGTCAATGGACGCTGCTATTGGCTTAAACTACAGCCCTTTAGCGAGCCTTGTCCACGCATCTGGCAACATGCAGTCTCGCTCAGAAACGGTCCGTATCCGGTTACGTGTCCGGTCTTTGCCATCTTGCTATGCCAACCAGGAATACAGCTTCAAAGCAAAGTACACCAGGAAGGCTTCCCCAGTTGTTAACGTATCATGGGCGCTAGGGTTACACTGATGAGCAAGCAAGAAGCCTTCTTGTTGCATTTGATCTCCCAACGTTTCGGTTGGCGCCATTTTTCTTTCCAGCTTCAACAAATTTGGTTGTGGTGCACTGCCGCCACTGGGCTTAGTGGGAGGCCCGTAGATCAAGTATCAGAGTGAGTAAGGCCCATCTGTGTAGGTTTGGTACTAATAGTACTAACAGAAGAGCGAGTTTTATATGACCCTGGAGCAAAGTCGCGGACTCTCATAAAAGGCCGTGTACAGGGGTCTCCAAGTGAAAATAAATCGCCGAATGGCCCGTCAAAAGATGCAGCTAATTTATCTGTGCGGGCGTTCATTTTTTTTCATTATTGTTACTCAACTTTCGTCTTCTTTTCTCTTATACTACTCTGTTTGCTGGCCTATATTATATTCGTACATACTAGTACTATTACGTAGTACTACCTTGCCTTGCCTTGTCTATTTCCATGTTCCATGCAAATCATAAGCGAAGCAAATCAAGTACAAATAACCGATAGGCTTCCCTTTATCCCGACACATGCGCTGCCCCCAAAAGCATATCATATCAATCAGATGTCCGACGCCAACCCACGGACCCTGCTCGCCCACAACCCTGACTTATCTGTCTCCTGTCTGTGGTTTCTTCCCTATCTACTTGTCTGGCTGCTTGTTTTTCTGTCCGACTGCCCACCTGCTACCCTCATCTCGTCTCCCTACTCGGCGTATTTCCTCGCCATCTTTTCGCCCTTCCCCCAGTCTCGAGCCTCTTAGAAACCCATTACTACGCTTGACACATGTTTTCTCACACCCCGGTTTCTTTTCATTCCGCTTTGAGTTTTCTTACACAAAGGTTCGCCTTCTTGATACCAGGACTACTTCTAGTACTACTACTTCTACTAATTAGAACAATCCCGAATAAATCAAACAAGCTCATCTGAACTGACCAAAAGTTCCCTTGGGTTTCCCTGTCCGTTTGTGTCCCTCGCTTATGTGCTTTCCTTTTCTTTCTTCCGGTTTTTGTCCTTCGGTTAGAATTGAGGCTAGGTTTTCTCTCAAAATCGCAAAATAAAATACCACCACGCTTGTCAATTTGGGGGGTCGGCCCTTGGTTTCGTCGGAATGTAGACATGCCGGACCGGGTAGTTGATGAATAGGGTTGATGGACAGGGTTTATATGTAGGGTTTGGTGAATAGGGTTAATTACGCGGGTCTCTGTAGCCAATGTTAGGGCATTAGACTTGTAATCTGAAGGCTGCGGGCTCAGTTCAAGTACCGTGGGGAGTGCTCTCAATGCTTGATTTTCTTTTTCTTACAGTTAAGGATCAAGCTTATATTCACAGCGCCCATAAGCAAAAGCAAACATACTTCTGTCCAATCCCGACAACCGTTTGTAGACTCGAGCTCCCCAGAGCGTCCTTTGGTCTGATCTGATCTCATGCGGATTTTTTTCTTTGCTTGCGGATTTTATTCCTACAGCCGAATAACTTCTTGTTGGCTTTTGGACTGTAGTTTTGTGTGTTACATACTACACTGCTCGCTTCATTTCCTGTATCTTTTGTTTGTCGTCTTTGATTCCCACTCTACGCATGCCGCTGGTGCATTATTGAATCCAATCTTTGCTCTTTTTGACCGTGACATGTCTAGCCCCCTGTAGATTCGAATTTCGGGTCAATAATACATCTGAATTTAACAAGCGTGTTAATGCCCTTGCTTTGCTAATTTGCTTCCAGTGACAGATCGCTGTTTTACCGCCATATCCAGCCCGTACAGTTACCGTTTAATGAAACTCCATGATACTTCGCCGTGTCATAATTCGAGAAGCCTTTGCAATGAGGAAGACAAGCACAAGCTCCAGCCAAGAAAAGAATATCTCAAAATATGTACTAACTACAAGACCTTGTGCACGGTGTAACTCATCGCACATATTAACTGTCAGAATTCGCCCGCCTTTTACGCTCTACTACTGTTTCCATGGGGCTGGTATCTTGCAGATATGCGAGGGCCGACATATATGTCCAAAGTAGCCATTAACCTTGGCCAAACCTCATAGAGTAGTGTGCAAGTACAGAAATTTGCGCAATATTTACAGTTGCTTGAATAGTGAGGGCAATAAGCCGCGTGTGCTGTCACACGGCAGGCCGGGCTAGTTAGTACCACTGAGTAAATTAACAGTAGTTGATATTACTTGGCTCTCTGGGAGTCATTCCTTTTCATTTCCTCCAAACACTGGCTTGAAAAGGCTTACTTGGATACAGGCAAATAACACGGCCAACAAAAGGCAGATCGGCACCTACCCATGGCTATGGGACGCCTTTCCGCGGTAATTTAGCGACCCAAAAGAGTAATACTGCCCATAATAGGTTTCGGTTTTGAAGCGGCGTTTAACTTTCCAGGAACAGGGAAGAGATACATCCGCTTTGTGGCCTGCATGTCGACTTGTTTCTCTTCATGGAATCCAGGACAGAAAGAGACATGCTAGGTGCCCCTGGTGAGCACTTGTTAGGCGAACAGACCTGTCATTAGTCATTTTGAGTTGGCCGGCAAGTACAATCGGCACGTGGCGGTTGGAAAGAACTTATGTTGACTCGTTTGCCTAAAAAAAAAAAGAGAGGATTGTCGTAGGGAGCAACTAACAACTACTAGATTGGATTGGTAAGACAAAGTCTCCGCGTTGGGTGGCAGCCCGGCAGCGTTAGGGTTGTGTAACTCGAAGCCTAACCACCAGGCAAGTCACAATAGCTTGTTAGTGCTGATACATACGTAGTACGTAGTACTAGCCTGTCACACAAAAATGTACCCCGTAGTTCCTATCTACTCAACCCATTCCGTTTTCAGCAAAAAAAAAAAGGAGCCAAAAGGGTAAGCTCAGAACCGGAGTCGAACCGATGACTTTAAGAACTGCAGTCTCACACGCTACCACTGCGTCATCTGAGCTTGCAGTCGCCACCTCTTATTGGCTTTGAAGTGGGCTCCGGAATTTCCATCCGCCGAAATTTTGCCGGAGCTGTGCGTCACGAGACATCCCGAGAGCTACTATAACGCTCCACGCACGAGGCTGCGGCCCTGGTTGCGCAGAGAGCCCAAAAACTCTCTGCCCAGTATCTAAGCTGGCGTCATATATTCCTATGAGGAATCCAGGTAGACGTTAAATATATCAATTGCTCCGTACTGTTAGTACTCTTTTCCCCGTAGCTTACTTTTTCAAGCCTCTTGTCCAGGTGCAGTAACTTGGCAGGGAGCTAAAATAAGCCCGTCGACAGGTTCGTGTAGGATTGGAGGGGAAGCAGAATTAGTGTCCAAGGTCGTATCGGAGAGCATCAGTGGTGGTGGTGACAGGTACGAAGGAGTGGCTTATAGTATAGTAGTTGGTATAGTAGTGTTCTAGAATGCAGATGCCATGTGGTTGAAGGGAGGCCGTGATCTGCAGGTTTAGCGATCAGAAGCTTCGCCTCAATCCATCTCGGTGGATCGCGTGATCGAGACTATCGTCTAGAAACCAGGCCAAAGTTGGATAAAATAAGCAGAGGCAAAATAATAATAGACGAAATAATATTGAAGAAAAACGGACCCTGGGTTTCTTGGGATCTTTCATCTCTCGATTTTACGGAGTAGTCTGTTGACAAAAAAAGGCCAGAAATACGGAAGCCCGTGGTGTCATCGCCGGCCGGGATAATCCCTGTGCTCCATCGTGTTGCTGCTGGCCGCACTAGGCCACTTCTAGAAGCTACAAGTTTTGTTCTCGTGCCCTATGCATGGCCGGGTTGGTGGGCTTGACTTGCCGCCAAGGGACCTACAGTACCTGGCTTGGCCGAAAAAAAACCAGGAGATGGCACGGTTACAGAAGGGACTAACCGCTAGAGAAGAGCCAAGAAGGGACACTAACGCATTGCACTAACACAAGTCGAAGAGACCGGCAAATCAGGAGCCGGAGTTTGGGCTGTGTTAGTTGACCGATCCGGCAATGAAGAATCGCAAAATTTTCTTCGGCAAGGAAAAGGAGAAATTTGGCAGCACAACAACAGAATGAAGCAATTCAAAAGGCCAATTAGGCCATTTCAATAGGAGCGACTCGATGATCTGGCTGCTTTCCAGAATCGCATCATCGAGTCTGTCGATGGTCGAAATGTCTGTGCCCAGCGCCACGCATGACGCACGGGTCTGAAGAGGGCTCCATACCCTTTGGAGCAATGCGGCCTATATGAGTGGCAGCTCCGTGGAAGCTAGAAATAGACGGGACGCGACAGAGCTTCTTTCTGGAATGATGGAGTGATTGACCAGATTGACAAGGCATGCTTTGATTGATTGAGAACCTTATTACATACAAGTAAGGTGATGTACAACTGATGGGTTGGAAAGGTAAACACGGCCGTAAATGCCTCTTCGAAAACATGCGCAAAAGCGACCTTGCTACACCGAATCCTGCCATCGATGTCGTCAGCCCAGTGCAGGATTGCGATAGGAACTTTTTCTTTTTTTTCTTTCTTTTTTTTTTCCTTTTTTGTTTTCCTTTTTTTCTTCTTTTGTTTTCCTTTTTTTCTTCTTTTTTTTTCCTTTTTTTCTTCTTTTTTTTCCTTTTTTTCTTCTTTTTTTTCCTTTTTTTTCTTTCTTTTTTTTCCTTTTTTTCTTTCTTTTTTTTTCCCCTTTTTTCCCTTTTTTTCTTCTTTTTTTTCCTTTTTTGTTTTCCTTTTTTCTTCTTTTTTTTCCTTTTTTCCTTCTTTTTTTCCTTCTTTTTTTTCTTTTCTTATTTTCCCCTTCTGTCTTTTCTTCAAGCAGCTGCAGAAATCACCTGTAAACGTTCTGTCAGTGCCCCGCCCCCGCCATTTTCTCCCACTAAACCCTGTCCACTAAAAATACATACAAGAAGCCCAGACACAGGCAGGAGCAGAAAGGCCACACCGAAACAGACCCGCTCAAATAATTCGCAAGTAATTCCTTTGCTGGCTTTAATTTTCCTTATCGGTTCCGTGTTCTCGTCTGGTTTCTGTTTAAATTGCGCCGCCGTCCACCTTGGACGCCCTTTTTCTTTTCCTCTTTCTTTTTCTTCCCTCTCGTTGGTCCCGTCAAGCTTAATCTTCCCCCCCCCCTCCAACGCGCTCTCTGTATCGTTTTTGCAATATACAGTAGACAGACAAACGGCTTTGTTCGCTTCTAGTATTATAAATTCATTTTTATTTACTGGTTTTGTTCAATCCGTCGACAATACTACAACCAAATGAGCCCTGCTTGAAAGACCAGCTTCTTCTATTTCCTCAGTTCACCTTAAAAAAAGGACCCCTCAAATCGATACATATATATCTCGAATCATTTCTCTGTATTGTTGGAAATATGTCTGCTACCGATTACTACGCCGGCCACCCGGCCACCGGCTCGCCCGATCTCGAAAACGCCGACACCAAGCCGATGTCGCACAGCAACGCGCTTGGCCTCGACTCAGCCGAGGACCACATCGGCGACATGGTTAGCTCCATTGAGAACCGCAAGCTCAAGCGCGGTCTCGACCAGCGCCACTTGAGTATGCTGGGTATTGCCGGTGCCATCGGAACCGGTCTGTTCCTGGGCCTGGGCAGTGCCATCCAGACGGCTGGCCCGCTTGGCTCACTGCTGGGCTATATGACGATTGGTCTGGTGGTTTGCGCTGTGCAGTTTGCCATGGGCGAGGTCACCGCCCTGCTGCCCATTACCGGTTCGTTTGTGCGCCATGCCGAGTTCCTGTGCGATCCGGCGCTGGGTTTCGCTGTCGGTTGGGTCCTGGTGTACGGCAATATCCTGTCAATCCCGTCTGAAATCACGGCTATCTGCGTGCTGTTTGAGTTTTGGACTGACGTGTCGCCGGCTGTGTGGATTGTGGTCTTTATCTTTTTGACTGTGGCTGTGGGTATCTCGTTTGTGCGCGTCTTTGGTGAAATCGAGTTTGGTTTTGCCATTCTCAAGATCATGCTGGTCGTCTTCCTCATCATCCTGGGTCTCATCATTGACCTAGGCGGTGTTCCCGGCACCCCGCGCATCGGCTTTCGCTACTGGAACAACCCCGGCCCGTTTGTCGAGTACATTGCCTCTGGCTCGCTGGGCAACTTCCTTGGCTACTGGAGCGTGATGAGCGGAGCTGTCTTTTCCTTTGCCGGTGTTGAGTCTCTGGCCATTGCCGCTGCCGAGACTAAGAACCCGCGCCGCGCTATTCCGCGCGCCTGCAAGAACGTCTTTATTCGTATCGTGCTCTTCTACATCCTGGCTGTGCTGATTGTCGGCATGCTCGTCGCCAGCAACGACGACCGCCTCAACGATGAGTCGGGCACCGCCGCCCAGAGCCCCTTTGTTATTGCCGCCTCGGCCGCCGGTTTGCCCGCCATTCCCAGCATCGTCAACGCCATTGTCATCACCTCGGCCTTTTCGTCGTCCAACCAGGCCCTGCTGACTGGCACGCGTGTACTTTTCTCGCTGGCTCTCAAGGGCCAGGCGCCCAAGATCTTCCTGCGCACCAACTCGTGGGGTGTGCCGTGGGTGTGCGTGGCGCTATACACGGCCTTTATGTTTCTCAGCTTCATGACCCTGTCCAACAGCGCCATGACTGTGTTTTGGTGGTTCGTTGACCTGACCTCGGCCGGTGTTTTGGTTTCGTGGTCGACCATTCTGCTCAACCACATCCGTCTGAGAAAGGCCCTGAAGAAGCAGAATATCCCCGTTGGCCGTCTGCCGTGGTACAACAACTGGACATACTACAGCTCGCACGTGGCCCTGGTTATGTGCCAGATCATTCTGTGGACTGGTGGCTTCACTGTCTTTACCAAGGGCAACTGGAGCGCCAGCAGCTTTGTCTCATCCTACCTGTAAGCAATTCATTTTTTTCTTATTCCTCGTCACTGATTCAATCTTACTAACATACCACAGGGTCATTCCTATTGTCCTGGTCCTGTACGTTGGTTGGAAGTTCTACCACAAGACGTCGTTTGTCGACCTCAAAGAAGTGCCTCTTCTCCAAATTCTTGACCACATTGCCGAGTTCCCCGAAGAGCCGGAAGAGCCCAAGTCTGGCCCGATCAAGATTTTCAGCTGGATGTGGAACTAGATCCACCAGCAGAGATTGACTACTGTATTTAACAAACAGTAGTATTTGTTTTGTGTTGCTACTATTCAACTAGATAATTGTCCTGGGGACTATATGATACCACTTTGTAATAATGGATTTCTTTACTATATTGTACTTTTGTCACTTTTGAATTGTGGGATGTGCTTTATACCGTTGCAGTGTGTTGAGGTGCAAAAAGAAAGGTGAGGATTGATATTAGAGAATAAGACCAAAAATAAAACTCAGTTGAGAATAATCAACTGACCACGATGGGATTCGAACCCACAATCTTTTGATTCGTAGTCAAACGCCTTGCCATTGGGCCACGCGGCCTTTGTTAAAGGAGATATCCGCAAAACTCATTCATATGGCCCGTTCCGGCTGCCGAAAATTTTTAATGTAGCACGACGACACCAGAAGTCTCCATATTTTTACTTTTCGTGTAATCCTTGGCCCCACATTGTTTCACCTCACGTGACGCAGACTGCACCTCGCTTCAGCACCAGCGTGCTTAATATGTCTGGCAGGCGAATTAATCCTTGCGTCATTTTATGTTCCATTTAATGTTGATCAATCCGTCTGATAGTAGCGTGCACAAAACAGGACGATATGCAGGGGGCCGCGATTTCGGGCCCCAGGCCTCCGATACGTCCGGGCTCTAGACTCGGAGTCGGGGGGGGGGGGTACATGCAGAGTATCACCAACACATCATGGAAACTTACAGAAATCAAAGAATGCCTGTGAATCAGCCTGGCGAATGAGATGTTTAATATTTTCTCTTTGGCGATTTCACTTTACCGTTGAATCAGTAATGTCTGTCTTTCAGAACCAACATCGCCCGGATCATATCAGCACAGCCAGTCAGGCCTCGCATCAAAAAGCACGCCCGTCCATCAGGATTGCAGTAGACGCCCTCAACTACGGTGCATAAATCGGCGGCCTGGATAGCGCACCAGTGTACTGTTGACGTGGCTGTTTCATCTTATGAGGCGTCTTTGCGGACAAGGCCAATGGCTGGTCGCAATGGGGTAGATGTGACTTGGGGGCGGACCCGGCAGTTTGGGATAAAGGAAAGAGGGAATCAGGTGTGGGTGGGTTGGTATAGTTGGTAAAATGTTAGAGAGCGGTGCTGGGGCTGAGTGTGTGTATGATGCGCAGCTACGGGGGATCGTGAAGATGATTGGACAATAGTGAGTGCTTTATTATTAAAGCCTATATACGGCTATACAATTCTTTGAAAGGTTCCAAGGAGTAAAATGGATGGGTGTGTACATTGGTCTTTGGAATACAAATCGTTGAAGGGTACATCAACTGGGGAAATAGGTACATCTGGGAGATGTACTGCATTTGCTAGAGGTTGATAGGGCATTCAAGAAATTGATAGATTTAAATTTCCCTGTACCGTTGGATTATTTGTTGTGAATAGTAGCCAAGGTCGTTAACAGGAAGCAGCGACAATGGAATCCATGATAATCCACGATTAAGACAGGCTCAAAGTCCTGACAGAATCTGCACCAATCATCTCGTTTTGGGTTGTCGTAGAGGGACACTAGGCAGTAGCCACTGCTAACAAGGATTTTATTTGGAAGAAAATCAATTAGGGTTCTGCGGTTTATTCTTTATGTGACCGCTGTCGAATACGAGTAGATACTACTACTACTACTACTACTACTACTACTAGTAGTACTACTAGTACTTCTAGGGGTTGTTCCGTTTTACGTGTGTAAGCGCCACAGCAGCTTACGCCCCATTCCCACGGCGCCACAGCGTCATAGCGACCCACCCTTATAGCTTATCGACAAGTTGCCAGCTTTGGCCAGAGAAGAAGAAGCCAAAGTTGCAAAACACGAGATTGTATTGTTGTCGCTTCATTCTGTTTTTTCTTTCCATTTTTTTTTTTAGTTTTTTTTTTTCTTCGGCAAATCAGGGAGAGATCCCTTGATTGAGTACGTTTGCTGTCGTTTCTCTCTTTGTTAATTGCCCTATATGGCTGTTTGAATTGTTTTGCTTCCTTGGCTTGGGCTTATTGGTTTATTCACTTCTATCGTGAACGTCATTGCATGTTTGGATACTCTTCAATTCGCTCTTAATACTTACTATACAACCATAACCGCTCGACTCATACACTCGATCCGATGATTCAATTGCAGCTTCAATCTTTGCGCCACTTGTTTTCTATATACTTGGCCTCCGCTCGACTCGCCGCCTCTTAATACTACTTCGGCTCCGCCGGTACTCTTTGATCTCGCCATGAAGCTACAACTGCTGCTTGCGGCCGGCGTGCTGATGCCATGGCAGTCGGCTGTGCTCGCGATGCGAAAAGCACAGATTGATGAGCTGCGCAAGATGAGTGCGCAGATGTTCTACCACGGCTACACAAACTACATGGAGCACGCCTTTCCCGAAGACGAGGTACGCCGTTGGAGATGTATGTATGCACTTTATGTCGAATAGCTCGCTAATCTTGTCTAGCTCCGTCCTATCTCGTGCGAACCGCTGACACGAAACCGCTCCGAACCGTGGAACTTTGGCCTCAACGACGTCCTGGGCAACTACTCCCTCACCCTCATCGACAGCCTTTCCACTCTGGCCATTCTCGCCAGCGCCCCCGAAGACGACTCCGATTCACACCTGTCCGGCTCTGTAGCGTTACAGAGCTTCCACAAAGGCATTGGCGAGATTGTCAAAAACTATGGAGACGGCCGCGACGGCCCTTCAGGCCAGGGCTTGCGGGCCCGCGGCTTCGACTTGGACAGCAAAGTGCAGGTTTTCGAGACCGTGATTCGCGGCGTTGGCGGCCTACTCAGTGCGCATCTGTTTGCCATTGGCGAGCTGCCCATCCGCGGCTACGAGCCCTTTGGCGACGACCAAGAATGGGAGACGGATGATCCGCTTGTGACGGCGCCTGTGCGCTGGACGCGCGACTTTGTATACGACGGCCAGCTGCTCCGGCTGGCCTTTGACCTGGCCGAGAGACTGTTGCCGGCCTTTTACACGCCCTCGGGCATTCCATATCCGCGAGTTAATCTGCGCGAGGGCATTCCCTTCTACCCCAACTCGCCGCTGCACAAGCTGATGGGCCTTGCAGGCGGCGATGCTGCAGACGATCGCGAAATCACAGAGACATGTAGCGCCGGTGCTGGGAGCCTGGTGCTGGAATTCACGACGCTGAGCAGGTTGACGGGCGACCGCCGCTTTGAACAGGTGGCCAAACGCGCATTCTGGGCCATCTGGGATCGGCGAAGCGGCATTGAGCTAATCGGCAACGGAATCGATTCGGAACACGGCCGCTGGCTGGGCCAGATTGCTGGCATTGGCGCCGGAGTCGACAGCTTCTTTGAGTATGCGCTCAAAACACACATTCTGCTGTCGGGACAGGAACAGCTCGACTTTCGGGTTTCTCGACAGCCGCCCTCGCGCAACACGTCGCGGCTCTGGTTGGATCCGAACGAGCTGCACATTATGCAGCCGCTAACGGAAGAGCAAAACAGCCCGGACGGCTTCCTCAAAGTATGGCGTCGCGCTCATGCTGCCGTCAAGAGACATTTGTACAACAACTACCAGCATCCCAGCCACGACTATCACCACCCGAGCTACATCAACGCCAATCTCGAGACCGGCGCTCTTGCAGCGTACTGGATCGACAGCCTGAGCGCTTTCTATCCAGGCTTGCTAGCTATTGCCGGCGAGCTGGACGAGGCTGTAGAGTCGAATCTGCTGTACACAGCTCTGTGGTCGCGGTTCTCGGCGATGCCCGAAAGATGGTCACTGCGAGACGGGAATGTCGAGTACAACATCGGCTGGTGGCCGGGCCGTCCCGAGCTGATTGAGTCCAACTACCACATTTACAGGGCCACCAAGGACCCGTGGTATTTGTACGTGGGCGAAATGGTAATCAAGGATATTGTCAAGAATTGCTACACATCGTGTGGCTGGACAGGCCTTAAAGATGTCCGCACGCTGGAAAAGTCGGATCGCATGGAGAGCTTCTTTCTCGGCGAGACGACAAAGTACCTCTACCTGCTATTTGACGAGGACCACCCGCTAAACAACCTCGATGCCGCCTACGTATTCACCACTGAAGGCCACCCGCTTGTGCTCCCCAAGAAGCGCAAGAGAAAGGCCCGTCCCACAGCAACCCGCCAGTACTCGCAAGAGCCACCAGCCACAGCCACATACGCGTACTACGAGCAAAACGAAACAAACCAATGCCCTGCCTCTCCCAAAGCCCATGCCCTCGCCGGCTCCGCCACGCTCGAACGCCGCGACGTCTACCACGCCGCCGCCCAAGCCGGCGTCCACCTGACCCACTACCAGTCCGGCCGTGTCGTGCAGGCCAGAGACGCCTCCGGCCGCAGCATCACGGTGCCGGCCAAGTCGGCAGAAAAGTTCCCCTGGACGCTGCCGGATACCATGTTTCCCGCCAACGGCACCTCGCGCCGCCTGCCCGACTGGCGCATGACCACGCTCGAGTTCCCGGCTAGCAGAGACGGCTCGGCACTTGAAGAGCTGTTCCCGTCAATGAGCGCTGAGCGCATCCCTGGCGCTGGCATCCGTGTGCACACTACCGATAAACTCAAGCTGCAGCTAGCCTACGAGCCGGAATCTGCAAAGTCGGATGCCGCATGGCGCATCATGGCTGTCAACGGACTGCCCCTCGGCCGCGACGAAACTGCCCAGATGCTGCTGCACCAAATCGTCGACTTCACCGTGCCCCTGTTCAACGTGATCCGCGACACCAAGCAGATGGACATGACGCTGCACTTTGAGCGGGACGCTGAAGCCGGCAGCGGCGCGCGCGCAATTGTATTGGCGTACCGCGCTGCCGTCAAGAACTTCAAGAGCCAGCTGACGTCGGCCTTGCAAACCACCACGCCCGCCGCTGGTGCCGGTGCCGCCGCCGCGCCCGTGCAGGAGCGCTGGACCGAGACATTTGACGCGGCGACGTCAACGGGGCCCGGGTCCGGCATCAAAGCCCTGCTGACAGCAAAAAGCCTGCCCGTCCTCGAGACCATTTACGATGCCGGCTTTGGCTGCGCGGGCCCGCTGCCCGAATCCGTGCCCGCCGAACACCACGTCATTGTCTTCCGCCGCGGCGGGTGCACGTTTGCGCAGAAGCTGGCGCAGATCCCGGCGTACACGCGGTCGGCGCCCGAGGCGCTCAAGCTGGTGATTGTGGTCGATGAGATAGGCGAAGACGTCATGATTCGGCCGCAGATATACGAGGCGCAGGTGTTGCCCGACGGGACGAAGCGCGCGTGGCAGATTCCCATGTTGTTGGTGCAGGCAGAGCGTGGGGGCGACTTGTACGAAAAGTTTCGAAGTGCGTGGCGGATTACGCTGGCCAAGAAGTATTATGTCGAGTCGCGGGGGATTCGGGTACGCAATCTGTTGGTGGTTCAGTAAATGAGGACGAGCTTTGGCCATTTAATTGTAGATACATTCAAGTCACACATGACGATAATAAAAGGTGGGGAAAAAAAGTTGAATAAAATACAAACAGAGCCTAGCTCTGCATCTCGCGAGGTCATGGACAAACTCAACGCCGTTTAAGCTAGTAGTAGTATATGCTGTATTAGATTTCTTGGGGTTGGTATAACAAGGAAATAAACCTCTTTTCCGCAGCTTAAATGCCGACTGGAGCAGGCCTGTGCTTGTCGATCGCGCCGATGCGGGGCAGGCCACTGACGTCATCGGCTATTTCCTTTTTATGTGCGGGGTTCGATTAATTTGTTTCGATTTTTTTTTGGGTTGAGTTTGTTTAAGCGTCCTCGAGAAGAATGGCAGTGGGAACATCGTCCAGCTTCTTGCGGCCATCCAGGCCAGTGATCTCGAGGATAAACAGGTAGCCGACAACCTGGCCGCCCAGCTGGTGGACAAGGTCGGCAGCAGCCTTGGCCGAGCCACCTGTAACAGTTAGTTAGTGCTGTATCTTGTCAAGTCTTTGGGTATCGGAATAAAGTCTCTGTGTGTCGGAATAAAGTCTCTGTGTGTCGGAATAAAGTCTCTGTGTCGGAATCAAGCCACCATGCCCAGGAATCAAGAAAACATACCAGTGGCAATAATGTCGTCGACAATCAGCACGCGCTGGCCCTTTTGCACAGCATCCTCCTGCATCTGGAAGAAATCAGTGCCGTACTCCTTCTCGTAGGCAGCCGTGACGCAGGGACCAGGCAGCTTGCCCTTTTTGCGCACGGGGGCAAACGAGACGCCCTGGCGCAGAGCCAGCGACGGGCCAAACAGGAAGCCGCGGGCATCCAGACCGACGATGACGTCAATCTTGCCGGAAAAGGCCTCCTTGACCTGCAGATCGAGGGCAGAGTTGAGGGCGTTGTGGGCGTCGGGGTTGAGGAAGAGCGGCATGATGTCGACAAAGTCGATTCCGGGGATGGGGAAGTCGGCAAAGTGGCGCAGGTTGTCCTTCAGCTTGAGTTTGATGCTGGCGAGCTCGGGCGAGCCGGCGAGTTGGGCGGCACTGGCGGTGGCAGCGACGGCGGAGGACTGTCCTCGCGATTCATCGTGGGCGGGTGTGGTGGAAGACATGATGAAAAGAGAAGAAGAAGAAGAAGAGGGAAAGGAGGGAGGTGAAGTTGGAAGAGAGAATTGCTGGATATTTATACCAAGATTGTAACCGAGTTACGTTACTTGACAGTGCTTCGGCAATAAACCTGCTAAAAGGACCAACTGATATGGGGTTGCACAATTAACGCAAGCGATAAATGCGGGATGAGAAGCAGAAAGGGAAGACAGAAAAAGAGTAGAGAGAAAAAATAGAGAGAAAAATAGAAAGGAAAAGAAGTGGAGAATCTGTTGTGGATGCGATCAGGGCACAACGTAATGAGGAAACCGATTAAATGGTTGATTTATTATTTTGTACTGGCTAAGAAAAAAAAAACCTTTAGCAAGCTCAGAAATAGGTCGGAAGGAATGAAGGGAAGGAGGGGTGGAGAAGAAGCCATCAAAAAGCAGCCATACAGAAACAAGAAGACAAGACACAGAAAAAACGGCTAGAAGGCGCGAAGAGCTAAAAAAGTGGAATTAGGACAATGAAGAAGGACAAAGGAGCGGCGTTGTTTCTGGTTAGGGTTTGAGTAGTGCTCGGCGGGTCCTTTTTTCGGCGTTTTTGTTTCTTTTCTTTTCAGATATTTGGAGTTTGATGGGGGTTGCTGAGTTTTTTCTTCTTTTTTCTTCTTATTTTTCTTTTTTCTTCTTATTTTTCTTATTTCTTTCTTATTTCTTTCTTATTTTTTTTTAAAGTTGCCGTTGACTTGTTTATTGGCGACTTGACAAGGCGGTCCCTGCCTTGGCTGGTTTAAGTACTTTAAGTACTTACTTACGTTTGCGTGAGTGCGTGCGTAGCGAAGCAGCTTCCCTGCTTCCAGAACGTGTTTGCACTTTCGCTGCTGCATTAGTATCTGGATTCCTGGGGGGGGGGGGGGTTTCCTTTTTTTTTCCCTTTTTTTTAAGGGATTAAATGCTAAAATACCTCCTGATAACCGATAAAAACCGGTCAACATCTCGCGGCTATTTTCTCCTCTTCGTGACTAATTAGCCAAGCAACACGAAATATGTCCGGGACTAGCGGGGACTTGATTAAGAAGCTGCCAATCTCAAAGGAGATATAGAGATAAAGATAGTTACATAAGTACACATGAAGTGGAGGGGGACATATAACCGGTGGCGTACACCTTGATATCATGATGGCTGCTTTTTGTATGACTGTCCGTTTCTTTCTCCATCAGCCTCTTCTTGCGACTTGCTGTTTGTGCTTTTTTCTTTTTTTTCTTTTTTTCGTTTTTTTCTTTTTTTCGTTTTTTTCTTTTTTTCGTTTTTTTCTTTTTTTTCTTTTTTTCCTTCTTCTAATCCAACCCTCTGCAAACAATCCGCCAGCTCGCCCTGCATCTTATTTCAGTGGCTCTATCGCCTGCACCTTCTACAAGTCCGTCGTCTCCTATACAAGGTCTATCTATAACTTGATTTTACCCCGACCTCAACTGAGCAGCCTGTCACAATACTACCACCCAAATACTACTTGTCAAATTCCTATTCACTCAATTTACAAGCACAACCCAGAAATCATACCATGCCAATTCCTTTCCCCCCCCCCCCCCCCAAAAAAAAAAGGCAGTAAATCAGGCGCACACACACAACTTCTTCACGAATCGTCCAAACCGTACTGTCGCGATGCCATATCGCATCCTTCTCTGCCTGTCTTCACCTCATTTAGCTCTCAGATTGGCTGCCTTGGCGCTCCGCTGTTGGAGACGGGAACTGAGCCTCATTTTATATTATCCCCCCAGAAAACATTCCGAATGCCATCTTGTCTCACCTGCAGCTTTGGAGGTGCCCATTCTGAATGCCACCCTGTCTCACCTGCAGCTTTGGAGGTGCCATCGGTCGGATGCTCTTTTTATGCCGGTTTCTGGTAAATCACTACGTGACTTGCGTGGATTGTGACAAGACAAACTAACCACTCACGCTCATGTTTCTGCTTTTTGACTAAACCTGTACTTGCTCATGTGCATCCATTCAATATCTCTCACAACATTCATTTGTTTCTCTCTTGCTGGCAGGCCTCGTGCTACCGAAACAACATTCCATGCAAGTAGAACCAGCTGCATGAACACGGTTAGCACCGGCGCTGTAGAACCGCCCCCCCCCCCCCCCCC
>LKBB01000279.1:16219-28768 GCA_001513885.1 Thielaviopsis musarum
CCCCCCCCCCCCCTTCTAGCCGACACAGCAATGCCGTGCTCCTGGTCCTTGGATTCAGCATCATGCATGTGCACAATACACTGCGGCTCTGACTGCGGCTCGGGTGTACAGGTACCAGTCAGCTTGCAGGTGTGTATAACCCTGTCTGGCCACCGCCGCTTAGGGCCCAGTACCCGTGTGCTACGCGTGACAGGCTGGCTTGCGTGTACAAAGCGGGGGCAGTAGAATTCATGCGAGTGACGGGCGGTTGGGAACTATCAGAGGAATCATGGTACTTGGGTAACTGATAAAGAGTAGTAGCATTATGAAAAGAAAAAAAATATATCGAACGGGAGTTGGGTATTCTAGTAAAGGACAGAGAGCAAACAGGCGGGTATATCAAACAGACAAAACAAGGCACATATCAAAAACAAAACAAAAGCACAAGCAGAATCACCCGCGCTTAAACTGTAGTCGGATGATCGAAAACATCATGTTCTGCAACACATGGAGCGTCACAGCCGCACTCGTCGGCAACAGCTCCGGCCACACCACCAAATCCATCTTGCCTTCCAAATCCACATCCACGCCGAAGCAGTAGCGGATAACCAGCCTGACCACAATCGCCGCCGCCAGCTCACACGCCCACGTGACAAACGACGATATGTACGTCAGCCGGAACGTGTACGGCTCGTCGGGATCATCAAAGGCAAAGTACGGATACAAGTCCTTGTTGGACCCAAAATGCAGCACGGCGATGCTGCCCAAAAAGGCCGCCATCGACGCGTTCTCGGCGATGAAGCGGATAAATACGTTGCGCAAGCACAGCTTCTGATAGCCGGCGTAGCTCTGCGTGCTGAGCCGCAGGAAGACGAGCATGCGGTAAAAGAATTGCGTCATGGTCAGCGGCACCAGAATGATGAGGAAGCTGCTCGAGAGGAGTTGCAGCCAGAGAAATTGCGACGGTGAGCGGAGACGGGCGTATAGGGCGCGCACATACATCTGGTAGGTGATCATGTAGTATCTAACACACGTTAGCCCAAGACATTTCAAAAGAAAAGAAAACTTACAGCTTAAAAATCCAGCTCAAGGGATAGCTGCCCACGCGCTCTCCCTCTCTCACCCCCAGAATCCACCCCGTCAGCATGTCCAGCAAGTGTACCGTAATCACCCAGCTGTACACGTACATAATCGTCTCCCACGAATTATGCGGCAGCGTGCGCAGGTAAATTTCCGCATACGCTTCTCCCAGAAGATACGCCGACAGGCCGACCGTCAGCGCCAGACAGAACCATATGAAGCGCACAAAGCTGGCCGGCAGCCAACTCCTGTGCATCGCCACGGTCCCTTGGCCGCGCGCCCGGTATCGTTGCCAGTGTCTGCCGGTGTCGCTGAATTGCAAATCGGGGTCGTCAAAGGAATCTGGCTGCAGCATGCGCCGCCGGTGGTGGCTGGCATTGTGGCGGGAGATTGTATCTGGCTCGCTCGTCCACCATGATGACGTAAAGATGCGCTGCGTCTCGGAAAGCGACTTGCGCAGGCCGAGGTGGCGCTCGTTAAAGGTTAATATCAAAAAGGCAATCATGACGGGCATTGCCATAATCACAAAAGTCCAGCTAATCCACAACGTGTTGTGGCGCGTCAGAAACTCCATCTCCGGGCGGTAAAAGATAATGACTGGAGCTGCTGTGCCGGTCACGGCGATCAGACTAAACGTCAGCGGAAACCCAAAGCTCTTGGGCCACCAGTTGAGGTTGTAGATGTTGAAAACTTTGGTGATCCACATTAGCGCCACTAGATTATACAGGCCGTAGTATACAAATAGAAAGAACCAAAAGTTGACTTCCACACGCGCCGCGCCGTGGCCCGGCAGCAGCGTGCCCACAACATGGCGGAATGCGGCGCCGACCAAGACCTTATTCTCCTGGTCTGGGCCATCATCATCCCAGGAAACCTCGTACTTTGGAAACGGAATCGCACACCAGGAAATCGTCAGTAGCGCCGGCACCACGACCATCACAAAGTACCGACTGTACCACATGTTGATGGTGCGCTTGATTGTGCTCTGGCGCGGCTGCACATATAGATTTGCAATCTTGCGCCTGGATTTCCGCAGAGCCCTGGCTACATGCGCCGCCGCCGAGCGCATTGGCTTAACCGGCTCAGTCGCCCCAAGCACTGGATTATTCGCACCACCAGCATAATCATCGTCGTCCGAGTCACTTGCATCGCTTGCGCGCAGATCGGGAATAATGATTGCGCCGTACCCAGCCAGTGCGGCGCTGTCGTCCTGCGCAATCTGCTGCATGTCGCGCGGGCCGAGATCGCTCACGCTATTCGTGCTGCCATTCCGGCTATGCCCAAAGCCGCCGCCACGGGCGCGACGCGCGCCGGGATGTTGGTCGGCAGAGGCGAGGAGGCCGAGTTGGGCACGGCGGAAGGGCGGTTCGGGCTGGCGCGGGGGCACGGCGCGGAATCGACCTAGAAGTGGGGCGGAATCGGGCTGGTAGCGAGCGGCGGCGTCGGGGCCCTGGGTGAATTGGAAAAAGGAAGGCATTGCAGGGACATTGCAAAGGACGGGCCACGACCGAAAGAATAAGAAAGAAAGAGAAACAAATCGGAGGGGAAGAGTGGGATTAAGAATAAAAAGGTTGAATCCGTCGTCAAGCAACAAACAGTGTGGGAAACAAATACGGAAGAGGGGCCGTCACATCTGCACTTTAGATCCTCTGCTTCGTTTATTGCGTCAGTGACCGGGGCTGTTTAACTTCGCCTAGCTGTGAATCAAGGGCGGCTGGCTTATCAGGTTTAGGTATTTGATTTGGCGGCAGTGTGCTTCTTTCAGGTTGCTCTCAACCAGTGTCACATGAAAAAGAAGGGAACAGAGAACAGCGCAATACAGGGCACATTTGTTGGGAAGGACGACATCCTGGGCATACTGGTTGTCAAAGCAACCAACGCACAAGACAGACGAGAAAGAGGAAGGGGACTTTGCTTCTCAGGGCACAAGGACAAGCAGGCTGGGCTGCATTGCATCTTGGTTAATCAGATGTGAATCCAAAGAAAGAAAGAAAGAAAGAAAAAAAAAACGTGCTGGACAAACGGTCAGCGAGATAAGCAGCCGATCCCTTGGCTGGAATGGCGCACAAAGGCTGAAATCAAGGGCGCTAAAGCTTCACCGAAGAGCCCTGTAGACATGCCACAGGACCCGCCGTAAAGCTAAGCTTGCCTTGTCTGTCATAAAACTCACATGGCAAGTAAATAAAAAATTCGTAACGTCATCTGCAGAGCTTGGTCGTTAAGGTGACGAATTATTGAATTGATGGTTGGATTGATGCTCACTAAACCAAGTCGTCAATCCGATGCAAAATTCAGCCGCATGAAATGTTTGTCTGGGTAATTAATTTCGCCGCTGAATGAAATTTCGGGTTGCCGCAGAAAATGGTAGCCCATGGCAATTTTCCACAAGCGCACACATCTTGCTCTTTCCTGTGAAGCTGTTCTTTCAGGTTCTTTGGCCTTCCAAGCTGGCAAGGCTGCCTAATCGTCAACTGCCATTTTTTGCGCTTCAGCCTTGCTCCATTTTTGTCTGGATACTTGGCCTCTATTGTTATTTCTGTTGTTATTAGCATCGTTTAGGTTGTTCATTGCCGTAATTATCGCTAGGTGTACTGTATATTTGCGTCTGTATCTCTGCGCTTCAGAAAGCACGTCTGTTTTGACTGGCTGATTGTTTCCCGCCATCCCTGCGCCCAACCAACTAACCCCACCCCCACCTGCTGCGTTGAACTTTGCATTTGCTCTGCTCTGCTGCGTCGAATCACAGCTCAAATCACAGCCGCCGTCACCTCCGAATCAAGCCCGCTCAAGACTCAAGCCAGTGGCTAGCCGTTTGACCTGCAGATAAAGCACAAGCAAGTGTTCAGCCATACATATCATACTTACTTACTCCGTAAGTACTTTATAGAGCAAACTAAGCCAAGCCAGACCAAACGCCCAATCAATCCCCACAGCTCTGTCGTTTCGTTTCGTTTTACACAGTAGCAACAAAAGAAAAATAGGCTGAGCGCATTTCCACCTTCTTTTTTCCTCTGGCTGTATTTCTAAACCTTTCTTCATTCCCTTCGCTTTCAGTCTTTTGACCCAATCCGCCTCGCCTTAACCGCCACCACTCGAACTTTGTCAGCTTTCTTTTCTTCTCCATCATCTCTCAATTGTTTCTTCGCTTTTTATCACCTTCTCCATCAACCCATCCATCTACCCATCCATCCATACATACATCCATCCATCGCCTTATCCTCCACCATCTTTCAATCACAATGGCCGACGCCGCTCCTCCTTCAGACGAACTTACCATCAAGGTCAAGGCCGCTGGTGGCCGCCTGCATACCATCACCATCAGCCAAAATCTGACGGTTAAGGACCTCAAGGCGAGGCTGGCCACTGAAAACTACGAAAACATTGCTATCGAGCGCCAGCGCCTGATTTACTCGGGCCGCGTCATGAAGAACGACGATGCCCTGTCGACGTACAACATCAAGAACAACAACACCATTCACCTGGTTAAAAATGCCGCTAGCAACCCGACTCCGCCTCCTGCGTCGACGCCTGTTGCTGCTGCCGTTCCCACCAACATTGCCGCTGGAACCCACAACGACCCTCTAGCTGGTCTGACGGGTGCGCGCTATGCCGGACACGTCCAGCTGCCGAACCGTGACATGTTTGGCGCTGACGGAGGTGTAGGTACTTTTGTGGTTCTCGAATAGACACGTCTGCTAACTTATTTTCACTACAGATGGGCGCCCCTCCCAACGAAGATGACCTCGCCCGCATGCTCGACGACCCCAATGTGCAACAAACGCTCAATGCTGCTCTGGATAACCCTCAGTTCATTGATCAGATGATCCGCATGAACCCACAGCTGGCCAGCATTCCCGGTGTGCACGAAATGTTTCGCTCGCCCATGATGCGTCAGATGCTTACCAACCCCGAAATGATGCGGATGAGTGCTCGTTTGTCGCGCACCATGGGCGGCATGGGCGGCAGCTTCGATTCCGCTCCGGGCTTCCCTGCTCCTGGAATTACCAACGCCACCGCGCCCAATGCCAGCGATGCTGGTTCCAGGGCCACTACTGGCGCCAATGCTGATGCTGGTGCTGGTGCTGGTGCTGGTTCTGGTTCTGGTTCTGGCACTGGTACTGGTACTGGTGCGGCTGGTGTCACGGGTGCTGCCCCTACTGCTAGCAGCCCTAATGTTCCCGAGAATCCCTTTATGGCTCTCTTCAACCTCGTTGACCCGGAGCGCCAGGCCAGCTTAAGCGCTGCTGCTGCCAACGTTGCTGCTGCGACTAATGGGTCGGCTGCTAATGCCAATGCCAACCCGTTTGGCCTTGGCGGTCTACCGGCGTTTGCCAGCCCCGAGGCCATGCAAGAGATCATGTCGCTCTTCCAGGGAACGAACCCGGCAGGCGCCGGTGCGGCAGCTGCGGCGGCGGACACGCGCCCGCCCGAGGAGCGCTTCGCGGAGCAGCTGCGGCAGCTGAATGACATGGGCTTCTTTGACTTCGAGCGCAACGTGGCGGCTCTGCGGAGAAGCGGCGGAAGCGTGCAAGGTGCTATTGAGCATCTCCTGGGTGGGTTGTAGGGATGCGTGGCTCATGGGATTTTATGAGTTTTTATTCGAATCATTGATGGCCTCTGTCTTTTTTTTTTTTTACTCTATTCCCTGTCTTTCTGTTTGATTCTCAATTGTCGTGTTTTTTGTGTAGCGTTTTATCTAAATATGTTACTATTTCATAGCTAAGGGTAGAATGTTAGGGTTCACGGCCAACCCTGGATTGCCCCACAAGATAACCAACGTCATGGACGTAGTTGATTGAAGCTTCATCTTTTTACTTTGTCATCCATCATCATCTATCAACATTGAATCCATCATCATCTATCAACATCGAATCCATATACATTGAACCACATGATCCAAGGCATATTTTATGCGCGCTTCTTGCGCGAAAAAGGTACATCAACCACAATTTGAAAACTCTCCAGATGCTAACTCCGACAAGGCCCAACGATTATGGCGCAGAGCCCGCCCGACTGCATCAGCTCTAGCAAAGCCAGCCTCGTCGACTTTGACGTATTACAAGAATATATCATCCCACGCAAAGCATTTTGCAACCGGTACATGACGGTGTGCGACCCGGAAGGCAAATACGCCGTGCTCGGATTCCCCGTGCTGATTGCACATCCCAAGTATGTCCGCAACGAGTTCATTTTCAATTTCGGGCTGGTTGTCGATGCAGCGGTCGAGCTGGACGCGTATGAGCGCGTGGTGCGCCGGCTGGCCGTCACGTTTGCCGAGATGGAAAAGCAGAATGAGTATTTGTCGGCCCAGGAGGATAAAGATGGTTTGGTGGTGCTGCCGCTGAGCGTGGAGGAGGCGGTGCGCAATGCGCGGCGGCCAATTGAGGCATTGCTGGAGATTGTCAAGTCTGATTTAAACAACTACGGCGAGTGCATGATTCCGGTTGGTGAGTTTCCGTTCCCTAGTATACTGATAGTTGTATTCTCTCTATACCGATTGTGATTGTGATTGTTATAATGATTGTGCTAACCCCCTTACAGACGAAGCAAACACAGTCAACATGAAGCTCTTCCCCTCGCACAAAAACCCCGACGTCGTCCAAGAATGGCACGTGCCCGTGGCCAAGATGAAGTTTGCCGAAATTGTCGATCCTACCTGGGACCTGACGATGCAAAAAGTCATTGCCCACATTGACGGCGTATCCGACGTGCGCCGCATCGCCTGGCAGGCCGACGTGGCCGTCGATCTTGCCAAGGCCGCTCTGCGCCACCTGCTGTACTACGACACGATCCTGCTTCTCGACATCTTCTTCTTCTCGTCGTGCTACGCGCCACAGCCCGACGGCCTGCACGACTTTGTGCACAATGTCGATGGAATCGTCGACGAGTGCATGGCGTACGTGTGCATCCACAACAGCCGCGTGCGGCTCTCGCACTTCCAGATGCTGCGGTTGATGACGTCGTTTTGCTTTGGCCGCTCCGTGTCCGAGTGGCTGTGGCTGCACGCCGAGGCCGGCCTGGACGTGCTCTCGTTTATCGATGTGCGGCGCCTCGTGCAGTTTGGCTGCATCAAGGGCGTGCTGTATCGCGTGCATAAACATGTCGTTTCACAACAGTATCTGGCGCAGTTGGCGACAGGCCAGGTGCGGCCGATGCCGACGGGCGATTCACTGCAAAGGTACACGGATGGGTGTGCGAATTTCGACCAGATTATCACGGAAAAAAACATGACTGACAAGGAGATTATGAACAAGTTGCGGACACTCAAGGTGCCGGCGGCGGACATGAGCATTTTGTACTACTAGGTGTACTACTAGGTGTACTACTACTACTACTACTACTACTACTACTACTACTACTACTACTACTACTACTACTACTACTACTACTACTACTACAGAACTATAAACATGGAAGACACTGGAAGGAAGACGGCCTGGCGTGGAAGACAGCACATGCTAATAATAAGAAAAAAGCCAATGCATATATGCTAGTAGTACAGTAGAATACAAGAGATATCATCACCAAAGCCCCATAACCCAGTCACATCATCATCATCATCACTCCCTCCGCTTCTTCACCGTCGCCCGCTCCCGGAACTCCTTGCGCTCCTCCTCGCGGTCGCGCATTTCCTGCACCCATCTATCCGCGCCATTCTCGGGCGGGAACTCGATGCCTGCATTGTTCTTGACAGCCAGCTTGTCGTCCAGACTCATGTTGCCATTTTGCTCGAGAGCCTCCATCAGCTGCTTGCGCGCCTGCGTGCTGCTCAGCGTCTTGCCCTCTCTGTCGGCCTTTTCGCGCACCGAGTTGAGCACCGTGCGCAGCTGACCGGTAAACGGCTCGCCGGGGTACGTCTGGCCGCTCTGCTTCCACACGTCGTCTTCGACCAGTTCGATGATGCGGATGTTGCGCTTGCCGCGCCGCACAATCAGCAGCTTGCCGTCAATCAAGAACTTGGCAGTGTCACTGGGGAACCAGTTGCGCACGGGCGTCCAGTCCAGACTGCCAGGGTTCATGGTAGTCATCTGGCCCGGTGCGGCGGCCACGTACATGCCGCCGTTGTTGATTAGACGCTGGGCGGCCGACGCGCTCTCGCACAGGCCGCAGGCAAACATAATCTTGGCAATCGACTTGCCCATGAGCAGATCGCGCGGCAGCTGGATGCTGCTCTGCTGCATGGCGTTGGACGTGTTGGGGTTACCCTGCATGTCGGCGCCGTCGTAGTACTTGCGCTCGAGGTTCTTGGGGATAATTCCCTCGGGCATGTCCACCATGACCTTTCCAAAGAGCGCCAGATGCTGGCGCTGCTCGCGGATGGCCGTCTCGGCGCCGTGGATCAGCGACACCATTTCAAAGGCCAGCGTGTGCTGGGCTACGCGCTCGGCCGGGTTCTGGACGTGGCGCTCCATCAGCGTGGTAATCATGTCCAGCGGCATAAACGTCAGGGCCGTTAGCAGCCGCTGCACCTCGGCATCTGACCGCTGCACAAAGTAGCCGTACAGGTCAAACGCGCTGGTGTCCAGGGCGTCGAGCCAGACGGCGTTGCCCTCGCTCTTGCCAAACTTGTTGCCGGCAGCATCGGTCAGCAGCGGTGTGGTAAAGCCGACCGGGTCGTTGATCCAGCCGCCAGGCATCTTGGCGTGGTCGGCTTCTTCCGACTCGCGCGCAGCCTTGAGCACTTCGCAGCCGAGCGTAATGTTGCCATACTGGTCGGAGCCGCCGATTTGCATCTGCACGCCAATCTTGGAGTACATGTGCCAAAAGTCCCAGCCTTGCATGAGGGGGTAGGAGAACTCGGCAAAGGACATGCCGTCACCGCTTTCTATTTTCTGCTTGACACTGGGAGTTGTTAGCATGAGTGACTGGAAACACAGACGTGAAAGAAAAGGAAGAACAAAAAGAACAAAAAGAGAACAGAAGGAAAAAGGGAAAAGAGAACAGAAGGAAAAAGGGAAAAGAGAACAGAAGGAAAAAGGGAAAAGAGAACAGAAGAAAAAAGGGAAAAGAGAACAGAAGAAAAAAAAAACCTACGTATCCTTGGCCAGCATCGGCCCAATCCGCATGTATCGGCCAACCCGCTTCATCATGTCGTAAACCGGCAGCTTATTCAGCCACATGCTGTTGTTCCAAAGAAAATGCCGGCCCGCCCAGTGTCCGGGAAAGCCGTACTTGCGACCGAGTTCCTCAACGTTGTTCCAGATGCGCTCCAGCTGGTAGTGGATCTTGGTGATGTTGCGCGCAATCTCGGCATTGGACATGTCCGGTCTCGACTTGGTGCGGCCGGTTGGATCGCCGATGCGCGCCGTGGCGCCGCCAATGAGCGACACAGTCGGATAACCGTGAAAGTACAGCCAGAATAGCGGCATAATGGCCATCAGATGGCCGACATGAAGCGATGGCGCTGTGGGGTCAAAGCCAGTGTAGGCGCCGACGCGCTTGATGCGGAGCAGTTCCTTGACGGTCTGCGTACGGCTATTTTCAGTTAGCATGAGATCTCTCAGCCTTGCCAGATAAAAAAAAAAAAAAAACAACAAAAACTTACCCCGCCACGTCCTTCACCAGACCTCGTTCCTCAAACACAGTCCACACATTCTTGGCCTCGCCCTTCTTGATCTTCTCAGCTTGCTCGGAAAACTCCTGCGCCGCCTGCTCCTTCTTCTTCAGATGCGATGTCGACACGTAGCGCAGACCAGGCTGTGCCGGCACGCCGCTGGCAATCCGCGCCTTGATCAGCGCCGAACCGAACACGGCCACCGGCGATGACGAAGCCCGGCTGACGAAACCGGCCCCGGCGCCGATGCGGCGGACCGCGGGTAGAATGGGCCGCATGGAGCGCAACATGATGAAGTCTCAGTGCGGTGGTTCCAAATCCAAATGACCGATGAAAAAAAAAGTCAACGAATATGTTCAATTGGCTTTGGTCGTGGTTCCTACCAAGTTATGCTGCTGCTCAATATGGTAATTCTTAGCTTTTACCCACAACCCTGGACAATCCAGAATTTTCGTTGGAGCCAGACCCAACCCTTTCTAGGGTCTACAGGTCACGTGTAGTCTTGTACAACCTTGGCCATGCAGCCACTTGGTCCAAAAGTGGCGCCTGGCTTATCAGGCGGCGACGCCTCTTTGCTACGAGCTTGCTTGCTTCCAGCAGCACTTTAGCCGTGGCGCCCAATCACAGCACAGGTAATTCGAGATCCTCGGCAATCCGCAAAACTGGGGCCCTAGAAGCACCCAAAGCCAGCGAGTTTGTTACGGGAGCTTTGCCACCTGTAGAGCGCAGCCGATTTGGCAGGTCTAGGAGTTTTTACAGTGGTCCATCCCGGGGGGGGGCTATTCTCTAATTGAAGCTATTCTCGCATATTTTTTTTAATGTATTTTTTTTATTCTTTTTAATTCTTTTTTTGTTCTCTTTTTTCTCGTCTCTAATAATAAACCGAACCACATCATCAAATCCACAATGGCTTCTATCGCGCGCCAGTCTCTGCGCCCCGTCGCTTTCGCCTCCCGCGCTGCTACCATGCAGCGTGTGGCTGCTTTCTCTACCACCAGCCGCCGCAGCCTGCTTCCCCCGGGTCCCCGTACGTTGCCCTTCCGATGCCGATGCCGATGCCGATACCGACGCCATTGTCCTCCGTGACACCCGGCCCGGGTCCCATCTCGCGCTGGCCACTCTATACCATTTTAGGGAATTGCTTGCTAACCAATTGATTTGTACAGAGGTTGTTGTTGGCACCGGTATGTCGTCCTTTTCTACCTTGCGTCCTTTTCTGCTCTTCCGCCCTCGACTCTGCTCGGCTTGCCGTCATTCCACGGCCATGCCGATTGAATCCTGTACCGAACCGATGTGCCCGTGACATCGTTGTGCTCTTGGTTCACTAGATGCAAGATTCAATGCTTGTCGTGTGCGGTCCTAACCGGTACCGTGTGTCGGTGCTGCTCGGAGCATCGCGGCATTGTACATTGTCATGCGCCGAGTTATCAATTGGCCGACCTGTTCCATGGCTGGTCACATCACATACACCCAATACCCCCTCAGTCTCGTGTTTCCTCTGAATCATGTTACAATCAGCTAACCATAGCCCGATGTTCTCCACCCACAGTCAACGACGCCGCCGTCGTCCCCGAAGCCCACCCCTCGCACGGCTCGTACCACTGGACGTTTGATCGCGTCCTTGCCGTCGGTCTGATTCCTCTGACCTTTGCTCCGTTTGTCGGCGGCTCGCTCAACCCCACCACCGACGCCATCCTGTGCGGCACCATGCTGGTGCACTCGCACATGGGCTTTGGCAACATCATCACCGACTACATCCCCACGCGCCAGTTCCCCAAGGCTCGCAAGGCTGCCGATTGGGGTCTGGCCGGCGTGACTCTGCTGGTTGGTGCCGGTCTGTACGAGTACGAGACCAACGATGTCGGTGTCACCGAGACCATCAAGCGCATGTGGAAGGCGTAAATGGACAGGCCAGTCTTGCAATTTTGTTTGAATGAAAAGGACGACACGTTGGACGGCCAGTTGCCAGTGTGTTCCCGCTTGACACTGGCTTAGCCGCTGTGCTTCTGGGTCTGATCCAAGCCGTTTGGTACCTCTATTTATGGTTATTTGCTTTTATTATCCACGACGACTCCAACTCCGACGTCGATGTATACCTTTATTTCTCTTTATTCGTTTTTCTTTTCATCGGGAGTCATAGACACAAGGATCTGGGTTTTCTTTGTTATTTTTCTTGTCTTTTTTTTTTTCTGTCAATTTCTCTGCAGCCACATATTTTTGAACAGAGACTTTTTTTAAAAAAAAAAAAAAAAAAAACTTTTATGAAGCTTCCTTTTGGCGCTTTTGATGTTGTCATTCATAAAGGTACAAATTATTTGGGTGTTATTACGCTCTAGTAATGGAATATCAAGAGCTTGGCAAGCCGGGCTCCCGTAACACACTGGAGCCTCTAAACCGCGCTAGAATTTATAGTGGTCACCAGCAGCTTTTTCAAGCCTGATGACCGGAACAGGTAACGTTCGTCTGTTAGTGCCAAAAGAGCTGGGCAGCATCATCAGTTTTATTTATTATTATTTTTTGGAGGCTCTTGGCGGTTCCTGAAAACCCATTAAAGCCCTCTGAAACGTCCCCCACAAACTGATGTTCACGGGGTGTTTTGTTAGGCAAATTTCATGTTCTGTCGTCATCTGCAGTACATTTTCCCAGGTGCATTGGCGAACCCCGTTTAAAAAAGCAGCACCCAAATCCGAAGTTGGATTCCTTCTACTCTGTACATTCACCAATCGCATTTTTTTTCCTGCTACTTTTTTTTTTAAATCAACATTTGCTTTTGATAACTTGTAATCAGCGGCAGCTCAACGTGACAAACAGCATCAGCGCAATCTGATTGTCAGAAAACCAGCAACCAGCAACCATAGCTTCATCTTCATCTTCATCTTCAATTTCGCCCGTCAGCAACCCACGACCACGACGCCCTCCCCCCTCCCCCCTCCCTC
>LKBB01000281.1:0-28698 GCA_001513885.1 Thielaviopsis musarum
CCCCCCCCCTTCACCGTAAGTATTCAACTTGAATCAGAAAAACCCATGTTTCTTTCGTGTTTCCTTGACGAATCGCTGCCGTGGGATTTAAAGTCGCAAATCTCTGTGCGTCGTCGTATCGCTGCAGACCGCCCTGAGCCCTTGCTTGTTTCTTGTTTCTTCCTCTCTCACTCTCTCACTCTCTCTCTCTCTCTCTTTCCCTCTTTCCCTCTTCCTCTCTCTGGCCCTTTTTGTTCTTCTCTTCACCTACCCAGGAAGCACGCCAGGGGAAGCCTGTAAATATCCTCATTCTTCGTTTTCTTTTCTCCCCTGCTACCTCTTTGATCTACAGGCTTTTCCTTCGTTTCGTTTCGGCCGAGAGAAAGGAAAAACGCCAACGACCAAGTCGGCCTAACATGCATCAAGGGGAAAAAGAGAAACCCCAAAACCAGCTCTCCTTCCAACCCGTAACAAAGAGACCAAGGAGGATTCTTTTGTAGATTGAGTGTCTTGTTGTTCGCTAGGGCTGATGATGATCATCCACGTTCATAGCACAAAGTAACAGGGTTGCAAAGAAATAGCACAAAGTAACAGCGTTGCAAAGAAATAGCACAAAGTAACAGCGTTGCAAAGAAAGATGAGATGTTTCCAAAGAGAACAAGAAAATAGACTTGTCGTATATTCACAACCGAGCCCTGAACAGCACAGCCGGCCGTAAAAAAAGGCCTTTTTTGGGGGGGGGGGGGGGTGTTCTTTAGTAAGTACATGCATACTAAATGTGCATATGAACTGCGTAAAATAAAACGACCAGTCAAGCAAGAATCGCCGCTGTTTTCTACTTTAACAAAAAGTTCATATCCCTTCTCAAACTTTCCTCGCCTAGTCGTGCGCAAGGAAAATATAGCATTTATTCGCCCATCGCCATGCTTGATTCCAAAAGGACTACAAAAAATTCCCGCGCATTCAGCTTTTCAATAAGCAGACAAAGTACGCGACGCAGTGGCAAAAGAAAAAAAAGAAAAAAAAAGGCTTGTATTTTTTTTTCTTGCTTGGGCGGTATTCTCTCTGTGTGTGAGTGTTTTTCTTGGATGCGGCACGGTAAGTCCGGCGTTGCTGCTTTTTATATCCTCATACTAACTTGGCAAAGTGGGAGACGCTAGAGATGGAAGCTGACAACTAAACTTGCCCTCCAGTTGCGCGGCTTGGCACTGGCGCAGGAAATGCATGCCAGAAACCCTCCACTTGATGCACTCACAACACCCTCAGTTCTCTCTCTGCCTTGGCTTGGACTTGCGTCGACACGCTGCTCTCCACATCGCCGCCTCTTTTTTTTTTTTTTTTTTTTTTTTTTTTTTTTCTTTTTTTCATGCACCTGCTGCTGGTCTATCTCGGGTATTGCAGCTTGCCTGTATATTCTTGTAATCTTTCCGTGTCTAGTATCTGTCCGTGTCTAGTATCTGTCTGTGTCTAGTATCTTTCCGTGTCTAGTATCTGTCTGTGTCTAGTATCTGTCTGTGTCTAGTATCTGTCTGTGTCTAGTGATATCTGTATCACTGAGCCTGATTGTTCTCCTTCTTTGTAACCCATTAGACCCCCACTTGCACTCTATTCTGCCTGTCTCTGTTGCGTCATTCCCAATTCTCGGTCGTCTTGTTCGCTCGTTATTTATTTCCACCAACAGACTGGCTTTTCATTTCTACTTCTTTTCATAGGTAGTTCCAGTCGAAAGCCGTTGGGGAAGACTCAACCAGCCGAGTCTGATCTCTACACCGTAAACTCTCAAAGCTACAGGCTTCTACGGGTGGTGTAAGTGGAGCCCTAACCCTAACACACGAGACGACATCAATACACGTCTGAGTTCCACGGGTGGGTAAGACCCCCTTGCCTGCTTTATCGTTGTCGTGCCGTAAAACATGTCTATAATGCAACTATGTAATATGTTTTAATCCAGCTCAAGTTGAAAACTGCTGCGTTCAATGTCACCGTGTCCTTTCTTTTCTACTGAACTCCCTGGCTGCCAGTTGGGCGGATTCTCGTGCGACTGTTACTTGATCGGGCCTTTTAATATGTCCGGCCATTATGTGCAGACTGCTATCAGTACTACTATCAGTAGTGTGCCATGGCAATCGCCGTCCATACGGCACGGAAGACGCTACAAACATAAATCTTTGCGTGGTGTGCACTGATCTAGAGCCACATGACCACCATAACCGGACTGTACGGTTTGTTCATCGTTTGTTTCAGAGAGCAAGAGTACCCGGACACGGCAAACAAGAGGGAACAAAAGAGAGCAAAGAGGTCAACTGCTTGGCAAGTCAACGTTAACCCAGCCACTTGATGGGCAAACGGCATTGCGCGCGCGTGTGTGTGTGTGTGCTACGAGAGCGTGAATTTGACTGCGCACACGTACAAGCACATGTACAAACACAAACACAAGTACAGCCTATGCGTACCATTCTTGGTCTTGTCCTGTTGATATTATAACCCTTTCAGCTATTATGCCGGAGCGGTGCTTGTGTTTGTGTTGCCGCGATCATGCAGGCCCGGGTTGACAAGCGGAACTGCTCTTGTGTAGATTGCAGCACTTGGGTATGCTGTGTTTATGGTGTTCAAAGGCGAGAGCTTCCCCACATTGTCTATATAGTACTTGATAACCTTCAAGTTGAGCACCTTTGAATTTCGACTTTATACATGTAATATATTGTACACGTAATCTAAGAAGAAACACAGCAAAACGTCTGCAGGTGCTGTCATTGGCCAGACGAAGGAAGAAAGGTAACAGCCATCGGCTGCTTGCAGGCATGCTTCGCCTACCTTAGCTGCACACCGAAAAAGAGAAGCAATGTTATGACATCTCCATGGCTTGCTGCTGTGATTGCTGAGTGCTACGATGCCTCAGAGAACAGGAGTCTAGGTAATCTACCCGAGGGGGACTTAGAAGGGTACACAATGTGGGCAGGCCGCCGGATAGTAGGCAGCAAATTGAGGCGGGGAAGAGGGAAACACGGAGCCTGAAGAAGACAAAGACAGCCAGCCACAACAAACAGACAAATCAATGGGCTGCAGGTAGCCGCCGTATTTTCTCTTGTCTGTTTGGTTTCTTTTCCTTTGTGGTTTACAAAAAGCCCAAGCCACAGGAGTCCGACTTGTTTGTGTTGGGACGTGTAACTGAGAGAGCACCGGACGGCAAAGTGGCAAGCTTGTCAGGCTTTATTCATGCACTTTTTTGGTTGATTACTTGTGTTTCTAGTGACAAAGAATCAACCAATCCACCTCAGGTTGTATTATATCATGTGTTGTATCCTGCAGAGCAAACAAGAAAAGGAAGGATCACGGTAAACAAATCTCCAGCCCAGTTGTGGTAAACGAGCAAACACAGAACAGAATCGTAATCAGCTTGTCTTGCACAACACACTGTGAATCGCGCGTCCTAGTAACACGGCGGGTTTCTGTGTATTTATCCCAGTCTCAGATCTTATCTGGCTCTCCTTTCGCGTCTTTGTTCAGTGCGTCCGTCCTCTATAAAGAATACTTTCCGGGGCGTTCCACTGTACGTTTCCGAGAGGTCTACAGGCACAGAAAGATGTGTTTGTACGAAGTCGATGGTATGCAAAAAGAAATGGCATCTTGAGGGGAAACAAGTTATATCAAAGTAATATTAAAGTACTCGAAATCAAACCAAAAAGAAAAAAAAAAAGAAATACTAGAAATACTGTAATGGGACAAGATCTCCCTGCTGACAAGACAGCTGAGAGAAGAAAAAACAAATTTAGAATAGTTTTGGCACGATGAGAAAAGAAAGCCGCATCAAAACCATACAAGCCTCGCTTGGAACTTTAAAGATTAACCAAGTACTCTTTGTGAATAACCCGTGCATCATAGCCAAGTACTCTTTGTGTATAACCCGTGCATCATAACCAAGTACTCTTTGTGAATAACCCGTGCATCATAGCCAAGTACTCTTTGTGAATAACCCGTGCATCATATATACCCACGGACTGGCCGATATGCAACCACGCGTTTCTTTGCACACCCCTTCCGGCGATTATTCATTCATCCCACCCGCCTGTTAAGCCCCTCCCAATGCCCAATCTTGCTCTGCCTGTCTAGTCTCAGCCAGCCGTCTTTACACAGAATATACTGCATCTAGCCTTTGAGAGTCCCTTGCGTCACCATGGCCAAAAAGACACAGCTTTGACTTGTCTTGTCTCACTTGCCTGAGTCAACTCATACGCTTCATCCACCTCTGATAATAGTCCGCCGGCCCGCCCAGGAAATGATCACAAGACCACTGGCTCACCTCCATTTAACCAACCTTGTCTTCTCGTTGCACACCCATCCATTCATCCTCTTTTCATCCTCTTTATTCAGCCACATTTCTCATCTGTGAGCTTTACTGTCCCTATCTCTTGCCTTTTTTCTTCTTTACCAGAGTCCTCTTGTCCTTTTCCCTTCTGCCAAAGTCCTCTATAGTCTTTTCCATGTACGACTGCCCCCCCGGCCGTCGGTCCGTGTATCTGACTTTTGTCACACAACACATGCTGTGTCATGTCCACCACATACTGCAAAGCCGCTAGAAAATAGGAAATGAAAACAAAACATTCAAAGACAGAAACAAAAGGAAACCTAGCAATATTCGTCCCACAGAGAAAAGAGGGCGTAAAATTGTTTTTCATTATTCAGTCCGTCGTAGTATCCGCATCGCATCGTGTGTCATCCGGTCCTCTCCTCTTTCTCTCTCTTTCTCTATCCGTATCTCTTCCTGTATCCCGCCCTCTCTATCCGTATCTCTTTTTGTATCCCGCCCTCTCTACCCGTACCTCTTCCTGTATCCCGCCCTCTCTACCCGTACCTCTTCCTGTATCCCGCCCTCTCTACCCGTACCTCTTCCTATATCCGACCCTCTCTGTAACTGTCTCTGTATCCGTGCTGTTAAATCTGCCACTTTCTCTTTGCCTGCTGGTACGTTGAACCCTCAGATCTCTAGTCAAAGCGTCCCCCGCCGCTACTCCGCAGCGTAAACTGCAGCCGCTGCGTCGTTGTCTCCCCCATCATCCCCGTCGTCTCTACCACATCCGATCCGCCGCGGCCCATGTCTAGCTCTATCGTTGTCGCTTGAACTAGTCTGGCTACCTGCTCCTCCAGCGCCTGCATCTTGGCCAGTCGCTCAGTCTCCTGGTCCATGTCAATGTGGAGAACGCCGGCACGCTCGTCAATGTGGCCCTTGATTTCGCCCGTGGTAATCAGGAAGCTAACGATTTCCATCGTCTCGGGGACATCAATCTTGAGTGTGTTGGCAATGCGCGTCATGTGCATTGAGGTATACGGCGCAATGACCTTGTGTAGACTCTTGATGCGCATGTTGCGCGTGACCTCGTCAATGTTCTCGGCGATAAACTGGTCCTCTAGAATATCCCGGTTCTTCTCAAGTACCTCCTGATACCGGTGAATATCGTCGCGCTGGTATGAGTCAACTAGCTCTGTCATTGGTAGAATACGCGGGTCGTTCTTGTAGGGCTTCGTCTCCTGAGAGTCGAACGGGTTGATGTCCGACTGCATCAGCATTGTTGTCAGTAGCAGATACTTGAGCACCTGGATGCGCTGGTCTGAGCATCCAGCCTCGTCGTAGTTGCGGAACGATTCGAAAAAGTCGGATTGCGCTAGGGCCCAGTTTTCCTCGCCCATGTACATCTTGCCGCCGCATTCGCGAATCACGCCCATAATCTTAGGGTGCGGCACTGCTGAGCGAACCTTGAGAGCACGCTCATACAGATTCTTGAGCTGCTTGCTGTTCTTGAGCATAGAGTTGAGTTGAATATCCAGCGCGTAGACCTCCATCGCATATGTGCCCTTGCTTGTATCATCGCTTCCGTCGGCCTTTTGGCAGGCCCGGTGAAGCTTCTTCAGCGTCGCTTGTGCCTTGGGATACTCTTTACGGTCCATCAGCAGCTTAACGTACTTGATGGTCGTCTTGAGCCAGAGTCTTTCATTATTGGTGTTCTGGAAGCTGTCAAGCGTCAAGGCGTAAAACTTGCCAATGGACTGCGAGGCCTCTGCGTCACCAGAGCTCTTATCAATATAATCGAGGAGGTTGTTGATGGACTTTTCTGAGTAGTTGCGCGACACGGCGGACTTGACGTATGTGAGGAGTTCGGCATAGTGTTCGGCGGCCTGTAATCAGCATAATTAGTACTTGGTCCATGATTGGCTGTCCGGGGCATCTCACATCATTGTACTTGGCGAGCGTCCACTCTGTTTTGATGGCCTGCTTCAGACCCTTGAAGCCCCAATCGCCCTTTTCCGGTTCGTGGTTTGGTATGTCGAGAAACTCTGTGATTGCCTCTTCTTTGTCCGTCACCTTCAGCTGTTTCGCGTTGTAGTATTTGTTCTCGATATCGACATCGCCATCTTCTTCATCTTCATCGTCTTCGTACTCAAAGTCGTACCTTGATAATGTTAGCAGAAGCCGATATCAGTGGCACGACGGTACGTACTGCTCCTCATCGGACTCTTGCATGAAATCATCGTCAGACATGTTGGGCACGAGTATGATACTTTCTTATGGAGATAAGAATGGGATTATTCGACCTTATAGTGCTGTCAAAAGATGGAGGATAAATTGTTGTAAGTGATTGTTTATCTTTGGATGTTATGCTTGGTTTGTTGATGGATATTTTGCTTCTTTCATTGATTGATTGTTGAGTGAAGCTCTAGGCGTCAAGGAAGCTTGGTTGCTGAAAGTGGGGCAGTGTTATCGATAAGGCGACGGTATCGCAGGGGTTAAAAGTGCAGTCAATTATTGTATGTAAGCGAGTCTATGGACGGCTTGTATAAACTTCAACTGCCACCATTCAACTTTACTGAGAGTCATTCAACTATATCAAAACGACTCTACCTTAGACTTCACTTCTAAGCCAAGATTTGGCTTGTCTTTTATTCCTTTACCTCAGGATGGGGAAGCAATTTACCGAGCAGTAAAGAAAAACACAAACTGCTCATGAAAAGCACTGCAGGCAGAGACAGGTCAGGTCTGCCCATATCAAGGAGCACTATGGCCAAGTGCTTAGAAGAATATTTTATCTCGAAATAAAAAAGGGTTAAGAGAGTTTAACCTGATTGGGAAAATTCCGAGGCCAGAGGATCTGCTATATATTTGTTTCATTAAAACTGCCCCTCAGTAATTCCATTTCTTGAACTTTTGCTACTAGAGCTTCCACTCTGAATAGCCCCCATAATACCGTCCATGTATGATGCGCCGCTCCACTTCTGGTGTGTCAGGACATCACAGCCCATGTCCTTCTCGGGATTCTGCACCAGATTTACATATGCCAGCATCCCGTCCTTTTTGAACTCGCGCGAAAGCTGTGTCGTCATGGTCGCATTGCTGTGGAGGCCGGCAAGGGAAATCAGCTGCAGCGTGAACCCCTCACGGGCAATGTCCCAGATAAATGACTTGAGCGAGGCGTCGTTGAAGCCATGCGACATCCAGTTGAAGTTCGGGCTCAGATTGTATACCAGCGGCTTGTGAGCATAGATGCTGCGCACTTTGCGGGCCAGCTTCGTGGCTACTTCGAGATTGGGGTCACCTGCTTCAACCCACAGCAGATCAGCATATGGCGCATAGGCCAGCGCTCTCTTTGTAGCAGCTGCCATTCCAGCCCGGAAATGATAATAGCCCTCGCGGGTGCGTGGGACATCCCAGTTAAAGTAGACTGGCGTGTTGGTAAACTCAGCAGCAAGAGCTCGTCTCTTGTTAATTCCAAAACTGCAGTTTGCCTTGACAGTCTCGAGATACTTTTTGATATCGCTTTCCGGGACGCCCTCCTTCTTCATGTGCTCAACGGCAGCTTCGTCAAAAGTCATCAGCTTGGTCTCCTTGACCCAGCATGCTTCAAATAGGTCAATCTCAGCGCCAGAAGCACCCATAGCCTGCATTGCTTGAATGGTCTCTGCCAGAGGCTCAATACTGCTGTCGGCAACTCCAAGAATGAACTCATGGTCACGGGCATCGATAGCGCTACTCAGTAAGCGTCCGCTTTCTGAATTTGTGCGGGCAATCACCAAATTCTCGCAACCCATGATATCCCACTGAAACCGGGCAGCCACCAATCTGTTGATGTGCTCGCCAGTGGGCACAATAACATTGCCGGCCAGATGCCCGCACTTCTTCCCACCATGCAATTGGTCTTCAAAGTGCACAGCAGCAGCGCCATTCTCGGCAAACAGCTTAGCTAGTTTAAGGACCACAGTTAGACCACCATGGCCTGTATCACCATCGGCAATAATAGGGCGCATATAGTCAATATAAGGCGTCGTTGCACGCTGTTTGGCCGTCATGCAGCGTCGAACATCCCACTGCTTGCGGTCATGCATCGATTGGGCCTTGGCGAGGCGTTGGACTTGGTTAGGAACGGTGCTGTAGGGGTAGTCGTCAAAGTCTGGTGAGACTTCGTTGGTCGTAGTCAAAAGCGAGGAGCAAGCCCAGCCAGAAATATACAGCACTTCCTGGCTCGGGACCTGCTGGGTCATCTGGACGGGGTCGATGGCGTCCACTGCGAAGGATTAGCCAACGCCAAAATGTAGATATAGTACTACATAAACTTACTGGTATGAATAGGCTCTCCGGCCGCTTCTCGCTCTTTAATGAGGTTGAACAACTTGCGCGCCATCAAAGAGCTGGGATACTGCTGGCTCACAGTCCCGCGCTTGGAAACGACGTCATCGGCGCTATAAGGCCGCTTGATGCCGTTAAAACGCGGACTCTTCCACCAGTCTTCGACCTCTTTCAGCTGCGCAGCATAAAGCTCGTCTTCTGCGGCACCGGCCTTTTGGTTCTCGCGCAAAAGCTGGAACTTGTCCGTGGCATTTGGCGGTGTAGTCATCGGGCGCTGGATTTTCATTGAAAGCGGACGGAGGACCGGTCGGGAAATCAATCGAGTCGCAGTTGGAAGACGCCGCAGCTGAGACGCCCGAGCAGTAAAACATCGACGCGAAACGGACGAAATCATTGTGATGCAATACGATGGGTAGATGAAGAATGAAAAAAGATAATCAGGCCATAAGGCCTAGAGGTAATCATCGGACTTTCATTTGGCAATTCGGCTTAGCGGTTTGCCTACTTGGGGAAATGAGACGGCTTTAACAATTCGACTCTGGTTTTAGTGGCCAACCGACTCTGCCGCACTTGTAGAGCCACTAAACAAAGATGGTTTTGGGTGCTTCTAATGCTTTTACTCCGTAATGCTTCTAATGCTTCTAATGCTTTTAGAGGAGCACTGAGGACGTGGAGCGCAGCAGCGGCTAAAGCTAAATCGGGAAAGTAGCTTAAAGTGGCCCCCGGCCAAATGTCAAACAGCTTCCTTTGCTGATCCATTTCCTGGGGAATCTGGGGCCGGACATTTAATGGATCAATGACGACATCACAGTTATGACTAAACATCAATTTATGCTTCACGACATACTCAATATTACGAGTAAGTATATTCTTGATTCTTTTTTGTGCATTGGTAGGAAAGTTCTTTCTTTCCCACTTCCCTAACCCTAAGCCTTGCTATAACCCATTCCAGCTGTCAGCAGACGCCAACACAAGGCAAGGCTGATAGGCACCCGCATCGCATGCTTGAACTTTCACAAGCTTTTTTCTTTTTTTTTCGTCTGGACAACTTCTAGGCTTTCCGTTTATCTTTTCTTCATCTTTCATCACGCTTTGTGGCACTACTTTCCTCCGAATTTAAGAGAATCAATACCAACTATACTTTTGTCATCTACTATTTCCTCCATTTCCCAATTTTCTTCGACTTTACAGCCGTTTTCGCAAACTCAGCAAAATGGGTAGCGGCGATCTAAACTTGAAGAAGTCGTTCCACCCCTCGCTGCTGAAGAACCAAGCGAGGGTGTACGATGAGGAACAAAAGGCGCTGAACGAGCGCAAGAAGACACAGCAGCGCATTCAAGAAATCAAAGGTACGTCGTATCACGTCATCAGTTGTTGAATTTTGCTAACATTCATCTGCAGAGGAACGCGCCAAAGAAGAAGTACAACGGCAACTCGAAGCCGCCGGCGGCCGCAAGCGCATCGATCGCGTCGATTGGATGTACCAGGGCCCCACCAATGGCCAAGCCGGAACAACCGAAGAACTCGAGTCCTTTCTTCTCGGCAAGCGCAGCATCGAAAAGGTCTTGATTGGCAACGACAACGCCAAACTTGTCAAGGACGCTGCGCAAGATACCTTCCTTTCAGCTTCTTCGACAAACGCCAACAATGCGCGCGACATGGCCGCTAAGATTCGCGAAGACCCATTGCTTGCCATCAAGCAAAAAGAGCAGCAGGCATACGAAGCCATCATGAACGATCCGACTCGGCGGCGACAAATGATGGCCCAGATGGGCATCAAGGATAAGGAGCGCGAACGTGGCGATAAAAAGGAGCGCAGAAGTCGCCATCATCACAGACGACACCGGAGCCGTAGCCGCAGCCGTGACTCGCGCGAATCCAGTCCCCGCAGACGTGACCGTGATGATGGTCGGAAAACAGAGCGCGGCCGAGACCACGGCCATCGGGATCGAGATCATAGCAGAGACCGCGGTCGTGATGAAGATAGCAGAAGGTCGTCGCGACGTGATGGGGATCGTCGCGACAGAGACAGAGACAGAGATACCGGTCGTGACAGAGATAGTCGCCGGTCAGACCGCCGCGACGGGGAGCGCAAGCACCGGGACTCGGACCACAAGGATTCTGATCGCCATAGATCTCATGGGGGAGATCGTGGCGATAGAGGGCGCAGACGAGACCGTCCGTCAAGTCGCCGCAGTGCATCGCCGGATCGCGACTGATTTCATCGCTTTTACTCTCCATGTTTGCATTTAAAAGCTTGACTTTTTCCTTGGACAGGATAACGCTCATATCAATATACCCCTTAATTAACGTTTATGTCAATAATTCATGTGCGAGGATCTTTCGAGTGCCCATCTATCCCTTGTGAGCCAAAGTGCTATTGTCGATCTATTTCGTAGCCGAACCGTCTATCTTGGCACAGTTAATGATGATGAGTTTGTTGGAGGAGCGCCCATCACTTTATTTCAATATCACATGATGCTACGCCCTGAGTATCCCGTGTTTGTGCTGTATAGAGCTTTTATTTGTAAATCAGGTATAGCCCATAAACCACTCACGTCCCTTGTCCTCCCTTGATCTGTGCCTTCTACCCTTTCCTTTTGCCAAGAGAGCCTCATTCAGCCAACGGAATGCCGTCCCGCTTCAGGTCTCAACTCATATTATGATTTAGAAAGCCATGGCAGACCTCCGAGAACCCCACCACCGTGTTTTTCTTTTCTCCCTTTGGAGTCCTAAATGGCGCATTCTAGTCGCTTGTTTAGGCTTTTATGTAATCGTCGCACTACCGCGACGCTGCGGTAAACCGTTGTTTTGCGTTTTCAAGCGAGTGACTTATTTGGGGGGGGGGGACTGGTAAAATCAAAGTTGGATACAGCAAAGTATTTGCTAGAAAAGCACAAAAGGATATAGCTATGCGAGTAAAATGAAATGAAATGAGACATTGTGGAACGGTACAGCCGCGCATACCAGCAAACTCAGCGCCCTTGCCACACCATTAACCAACTGCCTATGCAACCTCGATACCCTCTGTCTTCTCCCTTGTACATTCCTACCTTTCTTGCTAGGCCCTTCATCATGTGGCTGCTGATCTAGCGCCTTCCCGGGTATGGCTTCTTGCCCTTATGCCTTGAAACGGCTTTCCGGCGAACGGCATAGCAGGGACGCAGTTCACGCAAAGCAAGAACTTTTGGAGATAAACAAAAGGGCGGAAGCCCCGCGTCTTCCTTGATTGTTTGAAGTGAAACGGAGAAGAGAAAATATACATTTGTTCTATTTCTTTCTTGGTTCCATTCTCGCGGCGTGTTTGTTCAACGCTGCCCTTGAAAGCCACTATACTGCAATTATTCTTGGACTGCTTACGCTGTTTATTTTGCATTTTTCTCTAGTTTGAGTGTCAGCCGCGAAAAGGAAAAGAAAAAAGTATTTCAGATCTCCTCAAGTCAGTCAATCATGCGGTGGTCTCTGCTGCTTTGTGCGGCGTCGGTCTCGCGGCTGGCGTCGGCGTATTGGATGCAAGACATCAAGCATCGGGGTATCTCGGCCTTCAACAGTGATGCCGACTACACGGTCTTTCGCAATGTTCGCGACTTTGGCGCCAAAGGAGACGGAAAGACAGATGACACGGTCGCCATCAACCTCGCTATGAGCTCAGGCAACCGGTGCGAACCCGGAACTTGCCGTGGAAGCACAGTGACCCCGGCCGTGGTCTACTTCCCTCCTGGGTACGTACATTTTCTAGTTTTTGCATGTATAGTGTACTAACGTGTAGTAGAACATACTTGATCTCGTCATCCATTATCGATTATTTTTACACCCAAATTATTGGCGACCCCACAAACCTGCCGGTCATCAAGGCCTCGGCTGACTTCTCTGCCGACTCTCTCTCGGGCGGCCTGATTAACGGAAATCCCGTAATTAACAACGAGCTCGCATGGATATCTGTCAACGTGTTCTTCCGCCAAGTCCGCAACCTCGTGCTCGATATGACCGACATCCCATCCAGCAGCGCGGCCGTCGGTCTTCACTGGCCGTCATCGCAGGCTACATCTGTTAACAACGTGGTCTTCAAGATGAGCGAGGCCGATGATACGGCGCATATCGGCCTGCGCATTGATTCAGGCTCTGGTGGGTATCTCGGCGACTTGGTATTTTATGGCGGAATGGTTGGCGCTGAGTTCAGCAACCAGCAGTATATGGCACGCAATTTAACCTTCTACAACGCCAAGACAGCGGTGCGCCAGCTGTGGAACTGGACGTGGACCTTCAAGTCGCTCAAGGTCGTCAACAGCACTGTTGGCATCGAAATGTCTAGTGGAAGCACGGGGTCCATGTCGGTGGTGGACAGCGAGTTCGTCGGCCTAAAGGAAGCCGGAATCAAGTGCGTTTACGGTGATGTTAGTGACAATCCTCAAGCGGGCTCGCTCTTGGTAGAGAACACCGTCTTTACCGACACCACGAACATTTTGGTAAACAAGGGCCAGACTCTGGTCAGTGGTGGATACAATCCGACAACTCTCAAAGGGTATTTGAGTGTAAGTATTTGTAACTTTGCTCCCAGGGGTACAGTGCTAACTTTATTAGGGAAACTCGTACAATCCTAGTGGCCCAGAGCGTATTGTCGGAGCCGACCCATCATACCGGCCCCCGCCTGCGGCCCTCCTTGACTCGTCTACTGGTAAATACTACGAAATATCCAAGGTATGTCTTCCGAATATTTTCAGTTGGCAATAACTAACTCTCGCAGCCCCACTACGAAAGTGTACCGACGAGAAATTTCCTGTCTGCTCGCTCATTTGGAGCCAAGGGCGATGGCAGCACTGACGATACCGCTGCGTTGAACAGTCTGTTTTCTGCTGCTGCCAGAGAACCAGGCTACGTGGCTTTCGTCGATGCCGGAACCTACATTGTCACTGACACTGTCTTTATCCCCCCTGGAGCAAGAATCGTTGGTGAAGCTCTGGCCTCGATTATTATGGCCAGCGGACCCAAGTTCCAGGACATTAACAGCCCTCACGCCGCTATCAAGATTGGAAATACCGGACAGAGGGGCCGTATCGAGTGGTCTGATATGATTGTCTCGACACGCGGGGCCTGCGCTGGTGCCAAACTGGTTGAGTATAATCTCTACTCGCATGATATTCCCTCTGGAATGTGGGATGTCCATGTTAGAGTTGGTGGATTTGCTGGCACCGAACTGCTACTCGCAGACTGTCCGACGACGCCCAACTCGGATGAGGTCAACAGCAAATGCATTGCTGCCCACACCAGCCTGCACATTACCCAGTCGGCTTCGGGCCTGTACAATGAAAACTGCTGGATCTGGGTGGCAGACCATGATTTGGAGGACCCAAACTACGGCCAGATTACTATTTATACCGGCCGCGGTGTCCTCATTGAGTCTCAGGATGGCCGTATTTGGATCAGCGGTTCCGGTTCCGAGCATCATGTTTTGTACCAGTACCAGCTAGTCAACACCAGGAACATCTATATGGGGATGATTCAGAGCGAGACGCCTTACTTCCAGCCTAACCCTCCGGCTTCGAAGCCGTTCCCCGTTGTGAGCAGCATGTCAGACCCTGACTTTGCCACCTACTGCCAGGCTCGCAACGATGAAGCTCCGTGCGAGATGGCGTGGGCACTTCGCATTATTTCGTCTCATGACGTAGTAGCGTTTGGTGCTGGGCTGTATTCGTTTTTCAACAGCTACAGCACACTGTGCAGTGCTCAAGGGTCTGGGTCTCGCTGCCAGGCCCGCATCTTTGATATTGACTTGGCATCTGCCGGTGTCACTATGGCTGTTTACAATCTGAATACGATTGGTGCCAAGAGCATGGTGACGAGAGACGGCGTGGATATCGCCAGTTACAGCGACAACATGAATGCGTTTTCGCAGACGGTCAACGTGTACCGGGAGGGATAATCAGCAAGTGCCCAACAGATTATACGTAAATGTTTATGAGTAGTAGTAGATACATTAATGACATGCAACGCACTGTAATTCAACCAAATTTTCAACGCTCGTCCTCATCCCTTCCAAACTACTGCGCCCATAGAGCTGACAAGGCCGTTAGGCCAACAAACAGGGCCTCATCAGTGCGCATATTTCTGCTACCATTGCCCGGCAGCACATTAACCCAGTGATCGAACAGCTCTCTGGCCTTGCTTCCGGTCACCTCAAGACCGCCAAGATCCTCGTCGTTGGACACGGCATACTCAATGCCCTTGGGGCCGCCAAAGACAATCAGCAGATGCTTAAAGTCCAAGCTGCCCGACGGCACGGAGCGGTGAATTGGACGGCCGCGCTCCGACGTGCCAATGCTCTTGTCGTAGCCTTCCTCGTACGGGCTCTCGGTGAAGACGGCGCCGATGCCCTTGGCGCGCCGAATCGAAAAGCCCCAGTAGTAGCCGCCTTCGGTGCGCGGCTCGGCGGGGTGGATGACGCGCGCGGGCGCCGTCGGGCTGTCCATGAACACGGACACGCGGGTATTCGGCGGGATAGCATCAGGCAGGCTGACGGGGTCCTTGAGCCCGACATCGACGAGAGTGGCGCCGGCCTTGTTCTTGCGCGGCAGGGTGACGCCCTCGCGGTAGGGAATCCATTCAGCCGGGTGCGGGTGGTGCGGCATATCCAGCGACGGCAGCTTGCTGGCCAGGCGCAGGTTCTGGTGCAGCGGGAACAGGGCCTTGCGCATAAACGGCGGGGTCTCGAGGTACGAGAGTACGTGCGTCAGGAAGTGCACGGGGTCGGTGTCGGCGGTGTAGCTCTTGGGGTCGATGTTGGCGGGGCGCTTGGCAGACGGCGTATCGTCGTAGAGAATGACTTCGTCAATGTTGTGCAGGGCGAGCGCGCGGCCCAGGCGGCCCGGCAAAGCGACTTGCTGGTCGGTGGTGTGGGTGCTAGAGGGGGACCAGTTAGCGATTTAAAGGCATGAATGGTAAGAATATAAGAGGCGTACTCTTCAAGCACACTGCCGGGAAAAGCCACGGAAACGGTCCATTGCCGACCGCCTTCGATAGGCGAGAATCTGCTGTTGGGCTTGGTGGGAAACTCGTGCGAAGTCTTGTTGCGCTGGACGGGGTGTCAGTCTTGGATCGATATTTACACTGTGAGGGAGAGATGGGAGCATACCTTGGAAGAGCGGTCGTCCTCGAGTCTGTCTGACATTGTGGCGGTATCTGAAGAAGAAAGGAAAATGGGAATATGAACTTTGCTTGTTTTGTTGGTCCAATGACGTCCGTTCTCACAGTCTAGCTCTCTGCTCTCAGAGAAGATTTCAATGGCAGAAAAAATAAAGCGGTCGTTGATTTGGCGGGCAGAATAAAGCTGAGAGAATTCACCGCCTTCCTAAACCCTAGCTTAGTAACCCTGGCTCTTTGGCCACTTCAAAAGCGTACGGAGTACAAACAAAACAAACAAGTGACGTCGATTTTGTGGCATTTTCCAACTTGAATTCCTACAAGTACTACAATATTTTCATTTCCATCGCCCGCCATGTCTGTCACCACGATTCAATCCAGTTCGCAGTGGGATACGATCCTCAAGACACACAATGTCGTAATCGCCGACTGTAAGCCAGCGCGCCCTACAGAACCCTGAATCCCAGCGCTAACGACTGCTGATGACAGTTTACGCCGACTGGTGCGGCCCGTGCAAGATGATTGCGCCGCGCTTTGAGGCGCTGGCCAAGGAGCACGCCGAGCCCAAGAAAGTCGCCTTTGTCAAGGTCAACGTCGACCAGCAGCGCGACGTGGCGTCAACCCAGGGCGTGCGCGCCATGCCCACCTTCAAGATCTTCCACTGCGGCAAGCCCATTGACACGGTGCAGGGCGCGAATCCCTCGGCGCTGGCCGCCGCGGTGACTAGTGCGCTGGCGCTAAAGGACAAGGGCTCGCCCGGCGAGGTGTTTAGTACGCCGGGCCAGCGGCTCGGCGGCGCGGGACTCGATGGGCCGGTGGCCGGCGGTAGCGTCGGGGCTGGGTTTAGCGCCGGCGGACTGCTGGGCAATCTGATTGCATTTGTTGGATTGTACTTTGTTTCTCTTTTGACGGCACGTATACTCGGCTGGCTCATGCGGCTGCTCTCGGGCGGCCAGTGAGAAGGATACTTGATAAGAGAGCAATGTTAAAATAGCTAACCAGAGTTCTGAGCGCCAATGTCCTTTTTTTTTTCTGTTTGGCGCATTTCGTTGTCCAAACAAAAAAAAAAAGAGGACGGCGTCTTTGTGAGTGCAGCTCGATCCATACAAAGCCGCGCAGGCTTCGCGTTTCAACGTGGTTAGCCCGCAACCGACTGTTACAGTCACGACCAGAGCCGCCGATGGCTCAACAACGACAAAGAAGGTGGCACGGCCAGTTTTCAAGACCATGGCCGATCTGTAGTTGCCAGCGGGGAGTGATGGTTTGATATTCTTGCGTTGATAATATATTATAGCGATGCTTGCTTCTTCTTTGGTGTTTGTTCAACCCTAAAGCATCTAACCCTGATCTGCTGTAGCCAATTAGCTCGCCGCCAATTGCAAGCTTTATCATCACGTGACTTATCGCTGACGACAAGAAAGTTCTGTAGCTTCAACACTATATTGACTTGCATCAACCCACACGTCCGCAAAGACGTCATTTTCCGTCTTTTGACCTGACCATGCTTTCAGTTCGCGGTGCCCAGACCGTTCGACCGGCTTACCGCCTGCCTATTCGCAGCGCACTTGGGCGGAAATGCCTTGTGCCGTCGTCAATCGCCGCCGCCAAGCTTGCCGTCGCCGCTCAATCACATGTTAGCCACCGGGGCATTTCGTCAACGTCCGCCCGGCTGAAGCAGAACTCCGGCGCGGATCTTACAGTCGGCGGGCCCGGAACGGAGATTGCCTATGACTCGCCCGAAGAACTCGAACGAGTCGTCCGCGATGCCAAGCAGCGCTTCCGCGATACGCTGCCCGATGGTTACCTCAAGCCGGCTGAATACGAACTCTACGTTCGGCTTTACGGCGCACCGCTGCGCAAAACATCACCCGATGATGTCGGCATTCCGTCACACGACAACTTCCAGGCCAAAGATGCCCCGATTTCCGGCCCGTACTCGGCATTTGATACCAGCGCAACCGAAGACTCCGTCGATGGCGATACCCGGTCGTACCCGCCCGAAAAGCACGACGAAAACGAGTACAAGGCCAATTATGTCGAGATTGTGGCCCGCAACCCGCGCGAATACGATGCCATGAAGATACTCGAGCAGGACTTTAAAACGGCGCAGGAGCAGGCTGCCAAAGAGGCCGAAGAACTCAAGGCTGAAGAGGAGGAGTCGGCCTATGAAGAGGTGGAAGTAGTGTACGATCCCGAGTTTGACCCCGAAGAGTCCGAGTACGAGGCCGAGTTGACGGAGCCGCAGAAGAACGCGCGACTACACCCGTTTACGCAGGAGGCCCGCTTTGGCATTTCGCCCGGAACAGTGCAGCTGCCGCCCGGCCGCATGGTCAAGCCAGTGACGGAAATGCTCAAGCGCACATCTCCCAGCCACATCCGAATGGCGGCCGAAAACCTGTTTGGCGGGCCGGGCCTGCCCGACGGCCCTTCGACGCCGCAGAGTATGAAGATGCGAGACATGAAGCCCATCCCGGTCCACGTCAATCACCGTCGCATGCAGCCGATCGAGTCGGACGTGGTTCTGGCCGCGTACATGCCGCCGGTGTATGCGTCCATATTTGGCGTGCTTGTCGAAGTGCGCAAGCGACTCGGCTCGGCATGGCTCAAAAACCTAATTGACAAACACGGCGAAGATGGCCCTCGCGTGCTCGACGTTGGCGGCGTCGGCGGCGGCATTATCGCCTGGGAACAGATCCTCGGCGCCGAGTGGCAAGCCATGCGCGAGCGCGGCGAAGTGTCCGAAGACAGCAAGCCGCGCACGCGCAAGACAGTCGTGCTCGGCGCCGAACACCTGCGCGACCGCATCGCCAAAATCATGGGCAACACGAGCTTCCTACCGCGCATCCCCGACTACGTGCACTCGGCCGAAAATGCCGACCGCGTGCTGGATGGCCCGCAGAAGCCGCAGACGCGCAAGGCGTATGACGTCATCCTGGCGTCGCATCAGCTGCTGCCGGCCGAAGAGGGCCACAAGCGCCGCGCCGTGCTCAACCAGCTGTGGGCGCTGCTGAACCCCGACGGCGGCGTGCTGGTGATTATTGAAAAGGCGCACCCGCGAGGCTTTGAGGCTGTGGCTGAAGCACGCAGCAGGCTGCTCAGCGAGTTCCTCCTGCCGCCGGGCGCGGAGCCGCAGAAGGAGGATATTTCGGGCACGTTTGTGCGCGTCAAAGAGCCCGGCATGGTGGTAGCGCCGTGCACTACACAAGGCAAGTGTCCGCTGTACCTGGTCGAGGGCCGGAGCAGCGGCCGCAAGGACTTTTGCTACTTTGCGCAGCGGTACATCCGGCCGCCGTATCTGCAAAAGGTGCTGCAGGCCAAGCACAAGAACAACGACGATGTCGAATTCAGCTACGTGGCGATCCAGCGCGGCACGGCGGGGCCGGTGGGGCTAAAGCAGGACAGCGTGGCGTCGGAGCGGGCGTTTGTCGGGTTCGAGACGAACAGCGACGAGTTCCACGCGCTGGCCCTGCCGCGCAACATGCGGCCACCGCTCAAGAAACACGGCCACGTATCCATGGACCTGTGCACGCCCGAAGGCAAGTTTGAGCGGTGGACGGTGACCAAGAGTTTCAGCAAGGCAGCGTACCACGACGCGCGCAAGATCCGCTGGGGCGACTTGTGGGCGCTGGGCGCCAAGACGCGCAGCGAGAACCGTGTGCGCATGGGCCGCGGCGAGGTGGTCAAGGACGGCGGCGTCAAGGGCCGGGCGGCGCGGGCCGACGAGACAAGGAGTAGCCGCCGGCCCGAGGTGGTCAATATGCAGATGAATGCGCTGGGCAAGGCGGCGCCGGTGCAGAAGCCGATGAAGGGATATCACCATACAAAGGGCGGCAGACACATGGCCAAGGCGCAGGCGTCGCGCGAGATTCGCAACGTTGAAGGGGACTTGGATAAGGTGCTGCATGATGGGGTGGCGGCAGAGAAGAGGGAAGAGTAAGAAGTTTGGTGTTGTTTCTGTAACTGCTGTAGGATAGGCGTTGGCTTGTACATTATTCATGGACTTGGTTGGGATTTATTTTTATGAATACACACACTCGGATGACGGAACAGGCCTGGTTTGTAACATCAATATTTGTAAAAAAAAAAAAATCAAGTTGTAAGACCAAGTAAGCAAAAACACGGGTATCCCAATCCAAACGCCATAACCCAAAAGAAATGCATGCATAGCTAAAACTACCACTTCGCCAGCGGAATCTCACACACGCGCGATCGCGTCACCAGAAACTCGCGGTACAGCGACACCCAGATATCCCGTCCCGCACAATCCACGGCGCCGTCTGCCATCTCCACACACGCTGGCTGATTCTGGTACAGCACCTTCTTCCCCGGATTGGTCCACGGCTTGCCGACCGGCCAGTCGGAGAAATGCATAAACTTGGCCTCGTTATACGCCAGCACTGCGTCCCAGTTAGCTGCGCCCCAGTAGCCCTGGTGAGCCTTGGGCGAGCGCCGGCGGAACTCGGCCGTCAGCATGTTGTACGGCCGGTGCGGCAGCAGCAGCGCCGTCGCGCGGTACAGCCGGTTGATGATTTCCATGTCGTAGTCGCCGGCAGCGGCGGCGTCGACGGCGCTGCTAATGCGCGCGAATTCCGCAGCCGACGGCGTGACGAGCAGCAGCTGCGACGATAGAATGTCTTGCTGTGGCAGAAGCCAGTAGGCGCGCGGGGCGGCGAGCACGGCAGGCGGGCTGAAGAATAGCGCGTCGAGGTTTTGCAGCACGATGGCGTCGGAGTCGAGCGAGAGCACGCGGTCGTACGACGTCAGGTTGAAGGCAAGCAGCTTGGTGTACGAGTCGGCCCAGGTTGCTAGGACTGCTGTTAGCTCATTAGGCCATGCGATTGAGTTGAGTTGAGTTGAGTTGAGTGGTGGTGGGTGGACTTACTATCCGTCACCTTGCGTCTGGTGACTTTGATGGGATGCAGCTTGACGCCATACTTATCGCGCGCTTGGGCAATTAGCTTCTCGGCCTTGCTGAACGGATTCCTAATGTCGACCGGGGCGTAGTGATCGGGGTACAGCAGGACCAGGTCGGCCTTGGTGTGCACGGCGCGCAACTGCTCAAACATCATGAGCGAGTTGCACAGGTAGTCCATGTTGGTAGCGTACTGCACCACGGCAAAACGCGTCCAGTCGGCGTCGGCGGGGATGACGGGCTCGGTCCACGGGGAGGGCAGGCCGGCGCCGGTTGATTGTGTCTTGGTATTCTGGGACAATGTGATCTCTACCGGGACGACTACCACGGTGTCCACAGAAACGACGGAAGCTACGGGCTTAACTGGAGATGTCACGTGATCAACTGGAATCACAGGAGCCACCAACGGAGCCACCACTGGAGCCACTGGAACCGCTTCATTTCCCACCGGCACCGGCGCCTCAAACGCCACAAACCGACTCCCATTCATAAACGACCCCGTCCAAAAGACCACCACAAACACCGTTAGCAGGACCAAGTGGCCGCGGCGCGTGGCAAAAAGAAGCCGCGGGATAGCCTCCAGCAGCGGCGGACTGGCCCGGCGCGGTGACCGCAGCTTTCCGGTGACAGACGGGAGAGTGGGCGAAGAGCCTAGATACGGCGAGCGGATCGTCAGCGGCATTTTTTTTTCTCTTTTTCTTTCTTCTTCTCTTTTATTTTCCTTCCCACAAAAAATAAAAAAAGATCTACCTCCCCCAATAACTTAGAAAGGTAGTGGCCACAAAAAGAAAGTCACCTAGACCAAAAGGGATACTGCCTTTTTTTGACAGCTCGTATTCACGCAGGAACAGAGTTCGGCGATGTTTCTTGTTTTCTTTTTTTTTTCCCCGCTTGCTTTTTTTTTGACGGCAGTTGAGAGAAGTTCTCTGCGATTAGCGGATACGAGAAAAAAAAAAAAAAGAAAAAAAAAAGCGAAGCTGTCAAAAAACAGAGAAATGCTGAAAACAGGAAAAAAAGAAGGGAGGATGGAGATTTATCATAGGTCCCTGGGATAATAAATTGTTAAAAGAAAAAGATCCAGAGATAATAAACTGTCAAGAAAAAGAAAAAGATCCAGAGATAAAAGCTGGATCCAAAAGTTGCAACGGTGACGACGCGGCGAAATTGGTGATGACGTTGGCTTGTCTCCTTCTCTTTCTCAATGAACACCAGAAAAGCCCATCACCAAAAGGAGAAGTTAAATCATTTCACGAAATGGGCGGGCCCTTCTTCTTATTTCCTTTCTTAAAGTCTTTTTCAATCCATTGAGTCCAATTTCAAATTTTAAAAAAAAAAAAATTCCACGCCGGCCGCCCGGCAATGCCTTGGAATTGGCCCCGGCACCTTTTTTTCCCATTTTACTCGCTTTTTCGCTCATTGCTTATTTTCTCTTGTTCCTTTCAGCATCGTTTCTTACTTTTTTTTTTCGCGCGGCAACATTCCTTCTTGGGAATCTGCCAACCTGACGCTAAAACGCCACTAAAACCAGATTTGACTACTACCACTAGTCACATTCGAGCTTAAGTAAGCTTCAATTTGAATGAGATATGACGTGAATGCTTACTTCTTTTTCTGTTTCTAACTGCGAATGCTACAGTACAGAGTAAAGGTAAAGTAGAGAAAAGCAGAACCGGTGATGATCATAGTGGAAACAGAAGGGTCTAGACATGCACCGCTTGGCCCCAGCGCCAAACTTCTCACTCTTTTCTCTCTTCTCTTTTCCCTCTTGTCTTCTTCTTCTCTCTGCCTCCTTGTCCCTTTGTCCACGCAACCACTTGCGCTGTAATTTTGAAGCTTGTCTGGCTCCTTAAGCTTTGTCCGGTTCTAAACATCATCCAACTTCGTATCCCCTTCTCGCAAGACAAGGCTTTTTTGTATACAAAAACCCCAAAAGCTGTTGCCCTAGACAGTTCTTTTAGCATCGTAGCCTTGATCTTTTCGGTCCTTTATTGTCGCTTCACTGCTGCCCCGGCTTCTCCCCGATGTTTGTTCGTCGGCTTCTTCTATGCTTGTTCGTAGCCTCCAACCAGGGTCAAGCCGGGCCTCTTCCACCAACCCACCCTGGCAGAATCTCTTCAATCACTACCCTGGTCCTCCGATTGTCTTCCATGTGCTCTAGCTTACAAAGTCTTGGCACAGTGGAAATATCGGAATGACTTTTCCAAGCAAGCCGGCGATTCTCTTTCGCTTGGCCATAGCAAACAAACTCTCCCTCTTACCATGTAAAAGTGAAATTTCCCAGTAGGAGAATCGAACTCCTGGCCCGGCATTGAGAGTGCCGAATGTTGACCACTACACCAACTGGGACTGGATTACTCTTCCATATGCCACTTGGAAGACATGCTGTTGTCATGGTTTATAGCTACTTCTGTATTTTTGGTTACTTTGTAGCTGCTCTGGATGGAAAGAGGGGGTTCTGTTTGCTACTGTAGCTTCCCATTTTGAGCGCTGAATCTGACCGTTTGCTGTTTTCGCGATACAATATTTTGGTGTTTCCATCTTTTAGGAGCTATTTAGATAAGCGGGGCACTTTCAAGGAACCCAATCCTTCCCACCGCTATGGGAGCTCCACTTCCATCACCACTTTGCTTCACTGGATAGGATTCACTGCGCATCTTGAATAGCATCTTGAATAGCATCTTGAACAGTAATATAACTACATGTTGGTTCCCGATTTACTGATCACATGTCATATCTCTGGTATCATACTTGTGCTTGATACAAAAATTACTGCTGGCCACTCGTTAACCTTGTATAGCAGGCTCGGTCGTGTTTGTATTAACCCTATTTGTAACCCTGGTCACGCCGCATGGGGTAAGGTCGTGCTTAAGCTCATGTTCTGCTTTGCTTTGCTTTGCTCTGCTCTGCTCTGCTTTATTTCTCCCAACTTCATCGCACCGTCATTTCTAATTTTTATTGCACCCATCAAAGGCCGGCACATCCGTGATCTCTTCATTCAGCTTTCATTTGCAATTTCATTTTTATCTCTTTTCCTAAACACCATGTCCGATCCCAATTACATCGTCTTCGTTCGTGTCCCCAGACCACGGGCTGATTTTGTTGACCCGCCTACTGTGAGTTTGCATACATTATTTGGCAGCCTTGCCGCTGTTGCTCCTGGCCTTTTTTTGCTCTCTAAACTACAAGACAGTGCTAACTTTAAAAGCATAACTGGGATTCGGAAAAAGACAATTCTCTGTGGAATATTCTAACCTCAAAAGATAAGGGCAGCATTGACTGTAAGTCTTCAACAATCCAATTCCGATCCATGACTGTGTCTATAAGCCGACCGGTAATATTTGGCGCTGTGACCCACATTTACTAACATCTCCATCCAGGGAACGACCTGTAAGTGCCCAGAAATAGCAAACTCAAAAGCGCTTTCGCCGCCCAGTGCACCTTGAGCCTGCCCATCAAACGCCGCTTAAAGCAAGTCTTAAGCATCAACTCCGTCTAACATTTTCTTTCTTTAGCGCTCGCCAATTCGATGTTACGCCTGAATTTGTTTTGCGCCAGGCCAACTTCCTAAATGAGCGCAATGCTTCACACCTCAAGGCCGAAGTGCGCCGGGCTACAGTAGCCCTCAGGAGCTCCCCTCATGGCGCGTCTGCTGTGCCAGCCGTCTCTAGTCGCCCTTCCTCTTTTCGCACGCCCTCGTATGGCCTGCCGCCTGCAGCTCCCACCTCGGACGCTGCCAATTTTGGAAGCCGCCCTTTATCTTCACGCAATGTGACTAGCGGATACCCACCGCAAAGAGTCGATTCAAACGACAGCCATCCCGGAATTGACTGGGCAGATACCCGTCGGCCATACACAGCTACGCGGTCTACAAACATCAACGACGACGGCTACTCTGGAAACCCCTACGAAGCGGTCGGAAGCGATGAAGATGACATGGAAGTCTCATCCAACGGCTCTTCAAGCCCCGCTCAGTCTAGAATCATCCGCCGTCCGCCCACGTTCCAAGATCGTGGCACGAGATATCTTGATGACGAGGATGATGACAGTGAACCCGCATTCTACGCTCACGACCCATCAGAGATCAGTCCTGCTCAGAGTCAGTCCAGTGGAGGTATGAAGTCCACTCTGAGGGCTGAACTTAGACGCAAAAACACTGTTGTCCCGCCCAAACATCACAAACATCGCCATCACTTGTCGCAGACGTCAGACTCGTCAAGCAGCTCCTTCGTTACACGACTTCCTGGGACTTCCAATGAGAACTATTCTAATGCCCGCTCAGGGCGTGCTGATAAAAGGAAGCACAAAAACACCGGCGATGGCTCTGCTAAACACAGCAAGGTTAGCTCCAAGAGCAGCGAAGGCCTGGGAAGCATAGGCAGCAGTTATAGTGACCTGGATAACGAATCCTTTTCAAGTATGTACACTCCGTTTCACACAAGTTTGTACCACAAGCTGACTAACTCTGTTTTAGATTCTGTCACAGATTCAGCAATGGTCGATGCATATGTTGGCATGCAAGATACTACTAGTAGTCGGTTGACTCTTGGAGGATCTATCAATCGGTTTGTGAAGCGCCGCTAAGGATTATGAGCTCTGTCATCATCGGTAGTTGAATGGTCAATTCAGTAATCCAATTTGTCAATGGCGTCTTCTGCCGGTTACCATTCAATAGTGTTTGCATATGTGTACCTCGTCATGCGTCTGTAGCAGTTTCCCGTCCATGAAACCCGTGTACCGGTAGCTTCCATATGCAAATATCAGCTCTTTCCGTTTCCTATTATTGCTGTGAGTTATTTATTTTATTTTTTTTCTGTTTACGATTTTCAATCTTGCATTGTCCATCAACAGCCAGCCTCACGCGAATATTTCATAACAGTCTACATCAGCCATTATCCATTTTTCGCCATGTTCCGCCGTCTCATCTCTGGGCTTCCGAAAGATTTCGTCTTTTTGGACAAGCTAGAAGATCTCGGGTGAGTCAAGTTTCACTGATTATCAAATACATATTAATTTCAAAAGATATTTTGTCAACGAGGATGACGAGATTCGTTCTCTGGCCGATCCCAACATCTACTTCCATTTCCATATCAGCAAGAGCGAGCGCGTCAATGTACGCCAGCGATTCCACTTCAACAGTGAGTTCCATTGGTTGAAATTGGATAATCGTAAACTTTACTAAACGCTTTCTGCAATATAGTGGCCGTCAAGGATATCGTGATGAAGCGTCTGCATGACGAGGGCCTCGAAACGGTATCTCTCCCTCTCACGAAGCAAGACGCTTCGGATGAACGCCATATTCCGATTCTCGTTTCCCCGGAACTTTTAAAGCGCAGCCGTGTTGTGCTTATCCTAGGAGATAGCAACCAGGAGCTTGGAATCCTTGCTCATCGTGTCATCAATCGCCGTGGCGGCATAAGCAAGGGTTCAATGGTCTCCGTTGTGCAGAGCCTGAAGAAGCAGCGCTGCTCTGCTTCGGACTCTAACCCTCCCGGCATCATGCTTGCCAATACTGGCGAAACGATTTGGTGGCCCGAGGGCAAGAAGGCGGTGAATTCGTTTACGTTCCAGGGTGTTCCAATGCTCAGTTCTGCTCACGTGGAGAGGGAGTTTGACGAAAACCTGAACGCAGTTCCTCAGCTTGAAACCTGGGGGCACAACTTTCGCTACTTTCTCGATGCTGCCGTTCCATCCCTGACAGACAAGAACTCTCGGGTAGATATCATTGCCATTGGCGATAGTGTCAACGGTCTCCTCAACTACATGTCGCATGGGGGCTGGGAGAAGTACCAGAAGCGTATCAATGCTGTAGCGTTTCTGGATACGTATCCCGACATGCACACCGTAGAATTGCCTGGCCTCGAGCAATTTCTTGCCAACGTAAGTAAAATCCCCTTGTTAACCGAGAGTTCGGAAACGGGACTCATTTCATCCGTTGGTCCGTTCTGAGTCTGTTTTTTTTTATCTTGGAAAACCGCTTGGCAAAACACTTTGACTATTGTTTATCAAAACTATCGCTAACAATCCTTTCTGGACTGAATAGCGCTGTAGAAGCTGGATAAAGCAATCGAGTCCCGCTAATTCGCCTCTTTCTGGTCCACTCGGCAACCAATCCATCGGCATCAACACAACCCCCGGCTGCCCTGTGTATAGCAGCGGCGAGAAATACTACTCTGAGCGTTCGCTGATTATGGCCCAGGACCATGTTTTGGCCTGGCTACAGGAAGTGGTGTTGACCCCGGGTTACCGCAATCCTGAGATGGATATCCCTGTTGGTGACTGCCCTGTCAATGACGATGGCCTCGACGGGTGGGGGGATCACGTGCTACCGGATGGTGCAGAAAAAGTCGAAATTGTGCCAATTGAAGAGGTTAAGCCTGAAGACCAGTCAGAAAAGGACGCCGAAATTATTGGGGCTCAGATCGCGGAATGGAAGAAGTGGAAGGCACAGAAGAAGATGGAGATGGAGAAGAAGGCGAAGGACATTCACGAAGAGAAGAAACGGAGTACTGACCGCCTTGCTTAGGCTCAGTCATAGTCGAATGGAATAGATGGCTAATTGGTATTAAGTAGATACAAGAAATCATTGCTTAGAGCAATTGGAAACAGCAGCTATGATACTCGAATATTTACAAGAGTAAAAGCAAAATGAAAATGGTGAAAGAGTGACACAAAGAGCTGGGCAGGATCCAGACTAAAGAGGCCAGGGCAAGGGCCAATAACGGGTTGAAGAAAGATGACAAGATGACAAGATGAGAAAAGAAAGAAAAGAAAGAAAAGAAAGAAAAGAAAGAAAAGAAAGAAAAGAAAAGGAAAGCCAGTAGTGTTGTGGATGAGTTAAGAGCGTGCTGAAAATGATCAAGAAGAAGAAGAGTTCAGAATATCGTTGATAGTATCATTGATGAGGCTGTCAATGAAGGGTTGGCCAATGTTTTTGGTAGCGGACTGAAATTCGGATCCTGTGGTAGAAGCGGAGCCTGCAGGTGCCGAAGTAGAGCCAGATCCGGGGCCGGAGCCGAAGCCGGAGCCGGATCCGGAGCGGGCAGCACGAGCGCGGTCATTATCGGAGACAGTAAAGAGCTCATCAAGAAGCTGGTCGCAGCACTGCGGGTCGATACGGTTGTTGGCAGAGTTGTTGTTGGTGGGAGGCGCAGACATTGTAGATGGATAAAAGAAAAGAAAAAGAAGATGAGGAGGAGATGTATATTTATATGAAGAAGAGTAAAGAGGTTCAAGTACATGAGTAGCAGCTAGAGTAAAGTTGAGAAACGAGCGACTTAAGAAGATGATGCAGTTGGTGGTCGGTGAAGTCTTAGACTCTGGTGAGGAGGAGGGCGACCGGTGAGTGTCTAAGTGGAGGAGAAGAGACACACGAGAGAGAGCAGAAGAGTGAGGGAGGGCAGAAGATAGAAAGGCAGAGAGGGAAATCACATGAAGATGGAGAGAAAGATGAATGCGCGGTAGCTTCGGGAAGGAGTCGAGGCTCGCTGGCAGATGCAGATGAGGTGGCAGGGTTAGATATCAAGATCAATATAGGCTGCAAAGTAGTACTATCAGTAGCACAGACAGGTCATACAGCTTGATGATTAGGCCGTATAAGTGAGCTCGTGTAAGAGACAAGCGAAATGGATCGAGATTAATAAGTCCGAGATATATGAAAGGGTTTTGTATATTTAAGCGTAAGACAATGGGCATTTATAAGTCAAGCGGCTTCGGCGAACAAAAAAGAAAAAGAAAGAGTTGGTCGGGTGGGCTGAAGCTCTTTGTGTTGATTTTCTTACATGAGATTTTCCCTACATGAGCGACTTTTTCTTTCTTTTTTTTTTCTTTTTTCTTTTTTTTCTTTTTTCTTTTTTTTTTCTTTTTCTCTTTTTTCTTTTCTTACATGAGCAACTTTTTTTTTTCCTCTTTTTACCTTTTTCTAGGTTTGTAAGATGAACCATAATAGATTCGGCCATGAATCCCAAAGACGGCAATCGGTGTAAGCCAACCATAACGTAAAATGCAAAGGTGGAGTTTGAGAATGACTCCGGTATCCGATGTTGTGGAGGGGGGGGGG
>LKBB01000284.1:7026-23255 GCA_001513885.1 Thielaviopsis musarum
TTTTTTTTTTTTTTTTTTTTGAGGTCACCTCTGAAGTATTTTTACAACCCATGTCCAGCTTGGGCTACAAACTAAAAAAGACTTTTTTTTTCATCCTTTCAGGTAGTATTCCTTCATTGACGTACTTAAGTATATGTGCACGTGATGACACTGAGAACGATTGAGTTTATTTCTTATGGCCGAGACGCTGACGATTACCAGTGAGATCAAACCAGTCCGTTTCACCATCACCGACGAGTCTTACAGTAACATTGAAAGCCACGACTTCTGCGCCGTCAAGGCCCCCCCACCCCTCCGAACCGATAGGCCGTTTTCTTACTCGCCTTTATCAATTCTGCCCATACCTTTATGCACGCTATCTAGCCGGGTAAATGGTCGCCCGGTCTTCAATCAATCAATCAATCAATCAATCAAGCCCGGTAAATGGCATCCAGCGTTCTTTGTGCGAGCCTAAGAATCCATCGTCGGCTTCCCATCAAGAATATCCACCTCTGCTGCTACTCAAAAAAGACGAAAATCAGAGAGTCCCAAGGGAAGAAAATATTTTTTCTTGTCGTCTCTTTTTTTTTTCTTTCCCCCAAGATCCATGCCGATCTAATTAACGTCCCCGAGAGCACCCACTACTACTTGCTACCAGTCCGTTCGCTCGCTCGCTTGCCATGCGTTCCATGATGGGCCCAAGAGTTTGAGGTTATGTTTCTTAGCCTTGTTCATTGACGGACGCAGCGTCGTGGAAAAAAGTTCTCGGGAAGTTTATATAGTTCCAGGCTTTCCCCTGCTTAGCCGCAATGCCTGTTTTTACTCCATTGTTTCTTTCTTCTTTTCATTGATTTTGTTGTTGCATTTCCTTCTTTGCCTGATCTGCCAACTGATTAATACCTGATTTGGCGTATCAGACTCTTTGTTGGTGTCACCCATTGTTTTTCTTTTTACACCTGGAGTACCTGGTTGGGAAATTCGGCTTGTTGCCTGCGTATTTTCCACCGACATCAATCGCCTTTTGAACATCTCATTCGCCTCTTCACGATACTGCACCAGCCAACCTTTTTTTTTCCCCCAGCAAAGTTTCGGTGGACCACCTGAAAGAAAGAAGCACAAGACTACCATTCTGTATAAAAGGCAGTTTGCTCGCTGGCAGCACTTGAAACACGCTCACCAATCACATTCTTGGTCTCTATCATCCCGCTCCAACGATCTGCAATAGCGTCTTCCGCCGTCTAACCACCAACCCTGAAAATTCTTAACTTTTTTGTCGGCTTGTTTTGGTAACCCATATCCAATAAGTACAAAGAAGTGCACCACCACTTTTTCCTTGTACTTTTCTGGTCATTGGCAGTTCTTCTTATCCCCTTCCCCCCTCACGCCGCTGGTTGTTGGCAAGCCTCTTTCTCTATTTGCTCGGAAATTATTATTATTGCCGCACGGCATCTCACCTGACTACAACCTGCACCGAGCGGCTTGAATCTATGTACTCTTGCATCTGAGTACTACTTGCATTGCGCCCGCAGCCCGAAATTTGTCGTCATAGTGCTTTTTTTTGCTTGCACCTGGCACCCCGCTGCTACTTTTAACGCAGTCTCTTTTCCCCTCTTTGTCTTCTCACCACCTTTATTTTCTCTTTATTCAAGATCTGATTTGTAAACAAGTGTAACTGTATACACAGATCCTGTTTTTTTGTTTTTTTTTTTCAAACGTCAAAATACCATGAAAGACAGAAAAACTGCCCTGTTGCCCATTTCTCACAGATCTGGACCGGTAGTTCAAATCTGCGCGTCGCACACGCACAAATCGCTTCTTCCTGTCCCACCATCGCCAACCACCACAACTCCTCTAGCCATCATGCCGGCAAACGACAGGGTTATGTACAAGGTTGTGGATGTTAGAGTTCCCTATGCTCCTTCTGGCAACCCAGATTCACGCACAGGATGGGCGGAGCGCTTATGGCGTGGAATTTACAGTAAGTTTTCTTGTTGGACAGTCTTTTTACATTCTTTGAATCTAACATTTTATTGTAGCATTCTGTGTGCTTCTTCAATTTAATCTGTGCCTCTCGTCAACCGCGGCCGCTTCTTCACAGTCAAAGCGCCCAGTCTGTCCTATGAGTAGCTGCACGTCCTCAGTTTCCGAGTCTTCCTCCAATGCGTCCACTGTAGACGAGACTATTCCTCAAATCATTGTTGGTCCCATTGAAGACAAGGAGAGCATCGATGCAAGCGTCGGTCTCATCACCGATTCCATCAGCCAGCAACACCAACTCACCGCTTTCCATGTCATGGTCCACCCGGCCAGCATCACCGGCCTCATTCTCTTCTTCATCGCCATGCTCTACGCCCCGCTGACTGCTTTCTCTGCCGCCGCATTCATCCCCAACCCCGTGCTTGGCCGATTCCTCGTGGCGCTGACCGCGTCGCTGACCATGTACATCACCGCCATCGAACTGGCCTGCTCGTCGTACGAAATGCACGCCGCCCACTACCGCCAGAACCCGCGCATCCTGCCCCCCACCACCGACCGCTTCGCCAAACAGGACATCACGGTGGCCGTGCGCCGCGGCGGCGAAATCATTGCCGCGGCCGTCGTCCGCGTGCACCCTAGCCAGACCACGTCGCGCCGCAGACGCGCCGCCACGCCGCCCGGCACTGCTGTTATTCGCGCGTGGACCACGGCGCGTGCGGCGCGCAACAGCGGGTTCGGGTACATGGTGCTGCGGGCAGCGGTCAAGGAGGCGCGTGTGTACTGCGGAAAGGATGTGCAGGTGTCGTTCTCGAAGCACCATGCCAATAGCAAGAGAGTGGGCTTTGCACACTTTCATGAGCCTGTTGCGCAGCGGGAGCAGTTGGCGTCACGGGTGCTGCAGGATGTTATTACCGGGTTTGAAGCTCCGCGGATGAAGCGGTAGGCTTCTGTGGTAGACAGGCTGGATCTGTTTGGGTTGGAGGGGAAGTTAATTAGCAGATAGTTTCATCTGCATCTAAGTACTTATAAGCGACACATGCATTGCTTACCTTTTTTGTATTTTTTTTTAAATTTTTTTTTTTTTACAATCAGCCTTAGATAATGCATAATATTATTAATTGAGGGCGCGCCATGTGGCAGCCTAGTCGAGTAAACATAGTCCATGATATGAACATAGACCAGTGTACGGCTGTTATGTGAATATTCAGCCCCCTGATTCTTGGTGAGTATCCCTTCCAAACGCCGAAATAGATGAATATGTGTTGCTGGATAAATAGCGGGTATGTGAAGTGTGTTTCCAAAGAACAGTAGAGATGCCGCAAATCAATAAAACAGAAGAAAACAGCAGTGGGAAAGCAGGGAAGAGTGAATATGAGAGAAGCGTTAAGGGCCGTGATATGGTGCAGTCTAGTACCACTACGCGTTAAGCCTGCGTGATGGCGGGTTCGTGAATGTGTAAGTATCGGGATCAAAGCCGTACATGGGCCTGCCCAGATGGCGCAGCGAGTGCAGAACCTGTTTCCACCAAGTCAGTATTGTATTCCATTTGTGGCCGTAGCTATGAGGCAGAAGTATTCCGTTTGTGGCCGTAGCTACGAGGCAGAAGTATTCCGTTTGTGGCCGTAGCTACGAGGCAGAAGTATTCCATTTGTGGCCTTGGCCATGAGGAAGGGCTTACGTCTGTGACTGTGATAGTATTGCGCTTGGCGTATTCGCAGCGCACGACGGCTTCATGAATGATCTACAGTTGGATATTAGCAAGGGCAACATGTATTAGAAAATGAAAGGAGACATACCTTGGTGAGATGTGTTTTCATGGCGCCGCGGATGGTGTCATAGATACCAGCGCTGATTCTTTTGACGCCGCCTCGACGCGCTAGACGTCTGTTACGTGTTAGTCAGATTAGCCGTGCCGCATTTTCCTGTGGCTTTGCATACCTAATGTCCGGTTTGGCTGCGTGCGCAAAGAATGTTAGCAAAATACACCGAGACAGAAACGCGTCGAAGCCAGAGCGTGGACTTACTGATTCCATTGATGCGATCGCGCAGTATTTTTCTATCACACAGAAAAAGAAAAAAGGGTAGCGTTAGCTTCTCACTCATAATGCATAGCACGAGACCCCCGGCATTTTTATAAGTAATGAGACCGATAAACTCACCGATGTCTCTTGGCCACACTCGCTCCCGGCGTCGCCCCCACTGTCTTCCCTGCCATGGCTGGATGTGCCGTCTTCCTGTAGCCGCGCCCCGGTTCCGACCCCCACATGACCGGCCGCGCTGGAACTTCACTTGCACTATCGGTGTTACTGCTACCAGTGCCAGTCTTACGCGCCGCCGCCGCCGCCGCCGCCTTTTTAACATGCCGCACAGATCTACTGCCCGGGCCGTTTTTTCTGGCAGCCGGCGGTGGCGATGGCGGCGCGGTGCGGCTGCTGCTTCCGACGCTGGCAATGCTGTTGGCAATGTTGTTAAAGAGGCTCTTAAAGGACGACCGGTTGGCAGGCCCACCGCGTGCGCCGGTGCGAATGTTGGACTGGTTCATAGTGGTAGAAGAGAAGGCAAAAGATGGGGGGAAGGGGGGGGGGGGGCGTAAACAAAGAGATAATGTGAGGTGGGGCCGTGAACAAAGAAATGAGCGACTGATGTGGCGATAGAATTGCGTAGTGGATCGTACAAGAGATCTCGCTTGTGCCGCTCTTGTTCTTTTTTGCTTCTTTGGTGTTTCGCTCTTCCCGCCCTTTGGCGTATTCTTCTCTTCCCACACGTCACGCGCTCTTCTTTGTCGATTCTTCGGGTTTTTTTTTGTTTTTTTTTTGTTTTTTTCGTTGACGTTCTTCTTTTTTTTAAAATGTTTCTCTTTTTCTTTCTCTTCACTTGCTTTATCCTACAGCGCTGTAAATTGCGTGACAGTAACCAAGAAAAAAAAAATCAATGCGGCTGTGATGTCGAAAGAAAAAATTGGTGTGTGAGTGTGTGTGTTTTGGTGTATGAAAGAATGTCGCTACCGTGAATGCAAAAGGGTGATGTTGATTGGTTTTGTTTTTGTCCTTATTCAAAGAAAAAAAATGGCCCCCAACAGACGAGGCCATGTGGCTGATATGTGTGGCGCCACCAGCAACCTGGCTTGTGTCTTCCCCTGTTTAACGCCACACACATAAAGAAGATTAGTTACAATATAAGTATGTAAGTACTCCGTAAATTACATATTCAAAAGAAGGCGAGTGACCTTCTGACCAAATACAAAGTACAATTCAGTAAAACTTGATCAATCTGATTAAACAGAGTATCAACTATTCCTATAATTCCTTGATTGCATGTTTTTTTTTCTGTAGTTTTAGTCCTTAAAAGGTTACAAAAGACTGGAAAGGTTTCGAATTCAAAAGAGGCTATTAAGGTTTATCCAAAGTTGGCCTTTTCCGGGGCTACGGAGTAGGCATGCTAGAATTTATGAATACTTGTTCATCGGAACTATACCTACAACAATCCCATTGCCAACACAAAAGATACTGCCGTCCCAACTCCCATCGCCAGTCCCATACCTGCTGCCCCGCGAGCCGCCGCATTGGGCACTATGCCACAACACGTACGGTTATATGTGACATTGTTCATGGCGGCGGCCGCCTTGAACACAGCGCCCGAGTTATATTCGCCGCCAATGTTGTAAAAGTCGACATTCAGCACCTTTGGCACGACGCCCCACTGCTTGAGACAGTTCTCCGCCGTCATACCCAGGCTGCCGTTGCCCACATTGTTGTTAGTCTGGTTGAGCAGCGTGACAGCCGGCACGAGAACGCTGGCGCCAAAAAGCGAGTACTGGACGTTGAGGTTGTGGTTGACCAGGTACAGCCGGTCCTTGGCATCGGCGTCGCTCAGATTCGGCGGCCGCTGGACGGTGCACGGAAACGATTGGTCTTCCGGGTCGAACGGTGTCTCCCACATCTGCGAGAACTGCTGCAACAGCCACGGGTACTTAGCCTGGTCGGCCTCGTAGTCGAGGAACATGACGATGCGCTTGCCCGAGACAATCATCTCGCCGAGTGTGGGCCAGTCGCTGCGCTTCATGGGGAGTAGCGGCGGCAGGTATGCATAGCGCGTGATGCCCGTGGCCTCAAAGTACTTTGCAAACAGGTCCGGGTGCGAGTAGTTGCCGTTGCCAATCAGAATCGTCACCACGTCGTATGGGTGCGCATCGACCCACGCGCGCACCTCGCCCAGCCAGTCGCTGACCGGCCCCGCGTCCAGGATGTCGCAGCTGGTGTGACAAAAGTGCGGCTCGCCGTCGCCCGACGTGTCGGCATCCGCCGGCCACTGCATCTGCGCCTGCAGGAAGCGGACGCCGTCGTTGAGTTGGTCGCGCACCGGCAGCTGCTGGTTGGCCGCCGACGAGCCCTTGCGCACAAACGGCGAGTTGTGGCAGCCAATCTCGGTGACTTCGCTGTAGCGCCGCGTGCACAGCTCGACGTAGTTGTTACACGGCTGCGTGTTGGTGGGCGTGGCGCTGGATGTCTGGGTGGCGTTGCCGGCCATGGTGGTCGATGGCTCGAGCGACCCGGTAAAGGTGACGGAGTGGCTGGTGGACGCCGATGTGTCGTTGGCCGACGTGCTGGTCGAGTACGTCATGGTGATTTGGCTGGTGTAGTCGGAGTAGGCATTGCTGGGGACCGTCGTCTGCTCAACCGTCTTGGTTCCGCGCAGCGTAGTGACACTGACGGACGATGTGGTGGAGGTGGTAGAGGATGATTTTGTCTTGGACGATGAGCCGGGAGATGTCGTCTCGGAGACGCTTTCGCTAGTGGCGTCGGTAGAGTCGGCGGCAGCGACAAGCGTCCACGGCGTAAAGGCCTGTGCAAGGCAGAGAAGCAGCGCCGTATGGCGCCATGGTTGTCTCATTGTGTATGTTGAGCAGTGCTCTTGTGCTGGCGATGAGGATCCGCTAGAGTGAGCAGCTGGCAAGAGACAGAGAATTACTGCAAATATCTGTAAAGCTCACGACAACAGACTGTGCGACGTTCTGAAGAACGCTGCGTATAAAAGACTGGCCGGGCGTTGTAAACTCCAGATCTGGTATACAGCCCGCTTCAAAACGATGGGTTCTAGAACACAAGTGAAAAGACTCTTCTAGACTTTGCTCTTTGTTTGTTTGCCCAGCAACAGCGCAGACTAGAGCCAAGTTTGAAACAAATACTAAAGTAGGCCAACTTCGTAAGCGTGGCCTGGCTATTCTAAGCGCGCGTTAACAAAGAAGCAAAGGGAAAAAGGGAAAAAGAAAAGTGAGGCGTAGACTTTTTTTCAACCGCGAACGAATAAAGAATCTGATAAATTCTAATGCGATGCCGTCCAACGGGAGCACAAACGATGGAACAAACGATGGAAGCGTCCGAGAGCAAGAGAGAACTGTCGGATAAAATAAAAACAATAAGGAGCGGGAAGCGGCAATTCAGAGAGAGATTCAGTGCCTGAAACAAATGTGATTAGACGGGAAGCCAAAAGGCAAAAGAGAGAGAAGGAAAGCCAAAAGGCAAAAGACAGAGACGGGAAAGAATGACGATGATTGAGATGAAATCAGGGCCAGAATTGATGAACAAAGAAATGTTGCAGATGAAGGAGAATCAAGGAATCAAAATTCAGAAAATGGCAAAAATCTAAAAGGAAACTTGGTTCTGCTTTTTGCCAGGCAGCAGCTTGGTGGAAGGGGCGGCAACCAGGCGAGCTCCAGGCGGTGATGCCCTGGAGATACAGCGTGGGGGCCACTATAAGCATACCTTACAAGTCATGGGAGAATTGCTAAAAAAAAAAAAAAAATCATGTAAGCATGTGAAACCCAGCACGGAGCTGAAGCTGGTAGCTAGTCTGTCGAGACGATTAGCAGTGCCACAATGCGATGACGAGTTTGGTTTGTACGTTTTATTTCCCATCTTTTTTTTCTTTTCTTTTTTTTTTTCACAACAAGGAAAAATGAAGCTTTTCAAGCAAAGAACAAGCATTCAAGGGATGGGCTTGGCTGAAAGAATAGGCAAAATGCCAATAAGCTTTAACGGTTTCTTGCTCTATAGCTTGCTTTCTTCCCTTCTGTCCAAGGCTTAAGTTAAGCCCCCGTCCATGTTTTCTTGTTGATTCCAAGCCTTTAGGTATCACCGGGCATTACTAAGAGCTTTTTGTATGAGCACAAGACAAAGTCTCGGTTCTATGTTCATAGTCATGTCATTGTTTCCTTGAAACCCACTGATCCAGGCCTAGCTAAGGCTTTGGCGTGTCTCATAACTTGCATTTTAGCTCTTTAGTTCAACCCGCTATTTTCTGTGCTGTTGAGCTGAAAGCACACCCCGGCCAGATCACCAGGAAAATCTGTATGCTAGCCTATTGGTTGACTGCCACTTTATTGCACATCTCAATTTTTATATACTTAGTTAAGTAAGTAAGTGAATAGGTAGGATATCAGAGAACAATGAAGTGAAAGGATACAGAGAACACCAAAAAAAAAATGTTGTGTCATGTTGTAAAGTACTACCGTGCATCCGCTGGCCATAAACGGCAAGACATGGGCAACGACACAACCCACTCTTGCAGTCATCTTTACGTACTTTGATAACAGGCTGGGTCCCTGTCAGTAAGCTGCCAAGAAATTCCGGCGGCTTGTTAAGATGGCGATGTTCGCAAAGGGGGAGGCCAAGCACTACAACTTGGGCTTGCCGATCGAGCCGGTGGCGAGCAGGGCCAAGTTGTATGACTTTTTTTGGCACGGCTGGATTTTACTGTAGTGACTTTGGTTTGGTACGGCTGGAAGGGGGGGGGGGAACAAACGCAGATTTTACTGGATGCTCTTTTGTTCGTCATCAAACGGCTGGGCCAAGCAAGCACTTACTTGCTCATATTGAAAGCGGTTACTTGCTGATATTAAAAGCGGACAACAGATCCGGGCTGGGCAGAATGCTGACCGACTTGGCTGACGGCGTTGATACTTGATACTAGTAGTAGTGTGCCGGAAGGTCTGGATCTGGTTGGTTGAACGGTGCTTCTTGGCCCATGCACAGCCGCAACTGCGATGCCGGATTGTATTTACAGGGCACATGGTCCTGTAATTCATGAATTGATATGGGGAGGGCAAGTCCTTCCAATGCATATACTCAAGTACTACTTTCTTAAATCAAGGGACGGCCGATTGTAGCATTCCATGGTTGACCCGAACTGCAGGTAGAGAAGGCAAAGAATTTGGCAAAGGAGGGTTAATATCGAGAATTTCCCAATAGTGTTAGTACAGCTATTTTTTCTTCCATTAACAAGTTGTTTTTGTTGCTCTGTATAAACCATTTAATCAGCGCAACCGAAATAAAGAGTCGCTTAAAAATAACGCCAAAAATAAATTCCCGTTCAGGTTCAGGGTCGCATCAAAAGACGACCAAACTGCCGAGATACGGCCACAAACAAAGCGACAATAGAAGATGGATGGCATGAAAATAAGAAAAGACGACATGTCTGTTTGCGGAAAAATCACGAGGGGGAACTGATTGATAAGTAAGTTTTTAGAAAGTATTAAAAGACAGAGGGAAATAAAATAATAAAAAAGACCGAGGGAGAATGAAGTCAAAAGAATCAGGGATAAACAACTAAAAGAATTAAGGGCGAGTTCTGGCTAGGTATTCTGGTAGATTTTCAAGTTTCAGCTTGGCAGGAAAACAAGCAAGCCATGGCAGGAAAAAAAAAATAAGAAGCTTGGATTTAGTTGAGATTTAGTTGATGGCGAAGATTTACGCTTGACAGGGCTCAGTGGAAGCATCTCCTTTCTTTCTTGGCCATTGCTTTCTATTCTATTCCGTTCTGCTTCTTTTTTTCTTTTTTTTCTTCTTTTTTTCCTTCTTTTTTTTTCTTTTTTTTTCTTTTTTTTTTTTCTTTTTTTCCTTATTTTTTTTCTTTTTTTTTTCTCTTTTGTATCAAAGACAGTCCGGCCCGTCTTTGTTCTCTCTTCTCACTCTTTCATCTCCATCTCGTTTTTCTTTTCCTCTTTGCTCCAAAAAGGAAACGACGAGTCTCTTTCTTTTACTCGTTTCTTTTTTTTTATCGTGTTCCATAAGAGAAGAGGGTAGAAAATAAGCTCAATGGATTAGACGCTGGGTAAAAGAAAAAAGAAGAAAAAAAAACCATACGAGAAAAAGATACACTATATATTCCCATCGTTGGTTGCCTGGTCGCCCCTGTTGCTGCTGGGTTTATTCGTCCCATTTGTTCTGTTATCGCTGGCTACTGCTTCTGCTTCTGCCAAATCCACTTGATTACTTACTTGACCGGACCGCCCCAAAAAAAAAAAAAAAAAAAAACGTCGTGATACCATTTCTGGTCCAAGACCCATTTCTTCGGGCTTGTTTATTTTCTTTCTTCATTATTTTCTTTTCTTGTTTACTTCTGTGGCTTTTTCCCTTTTTATTTTTCATCTCCATTATTGTTTCCTGGCCCCAAAATCTATCAAAAGGCACCCACCAGTCAATATATACCTGATTCCCTAATCATCAGTCTCTTTTTCATCAACCTTCCTGCATTTGTTCGACCCGTTCTGGAATTCGCCCCGTCGATTCCATGTTCACGTTTTGTGTCCTGGTCGAAAATTCCAGCGCCGCCTATTAATTCTCAATTCCATTTGCAAAAGGGTTTTTCTTTCTTTTCTTCTTTTTCTCCCTCTCTGGTAGATCGCTGCTGCTCATTGGGGCCTCGATTGCCCATCTTATCCTCGTTCCGGGCCTCTTCTTCTTCTTCTTCTTCTTCTTCTTCTTCTTCTTTCCATCGTCTTTCATCTCCACCTCCGTCATGCACAGTACTTCCGGCCGCCAATATCGCAACACCGCCATCGCCGCATCGGTGATCTACGGCCTTTCATGCATCTTTCTCATCGTCGTGCTGCTCGGCAACATCAGCAACATCACCGGCGCGCGCTCCATTTTCTTTTACCGCCTGGAACTCGCCAACATTATCCCTGTGTCCAGTCCCAACGCCCAGCTGCTCAACTCGGTCGCACGGTCATTGGGTCTGCATGACTTTTACCAAGTCGGCCTGTGGAACTTTTGCGAGGGCTACAACGATGAGTACGGCCCCCCTCGAATCCCATATCATCTAAAGAACTACCCCGCTAACAAACGTCTAGAGGAATCACGCACTGCTCGGAGCGCAAGGCCTTTTACTGGTTCAACCCCGTCGAGGTCATCATGTCGGAGCTTCTCGCCGGCGCGCAAATCGCCCTGCCCATGGAACTCGTGCACGCGCTAACCCTACTGCGCATCGCCTCGCAAATCATGTTTGCCTTGTTCCTGATTGGCATCCTCCTCAACTTCATCCTGCTCTTCATGACGCTTCTGGTCGTCAAGTCACGCGGCTGGAGCATCCCGCTGATTTCACTCTCGCTGATTACTGCCATCATGGTTGGCGCCGGCACCATTGTCGGCACCGTCATGAGCATCACCGCCAAATACGCCGTGCACCTGCAGAGCGAACTCAACATTGAGGGCACCATCAGCATCACCATGCTAGTGTGCATGTGGATCCCGACTGTCGCCTGCGTCATCAACTTCTTCATGCACTGCGCGCTCGGCTGCTGTCTGCGCCCACGCCGCGCACTCATGGCCGATGTCGTGGCTTCATCCAACACCAACGGCGCCACCAACGCTGCCACACGCCAGGGCATGATGGAAGACGAAACACGCCGCACAAGCACGGGCGTGCTGCGCTTCAGCGGCGACTCAAAGCGCACATCATCGGCGCTGATGAATCGCTTCCGCCGCGGGCCCGGGACCATGACAACAGCGGCGCCAAACGGAAGCTTCGCTGGGAGCCTCGACTCAAAGGATGCAAATGCAAATGCAAATGCACAAGCAGCAGCAACATCAGCGGCAGGGTCACATGTGGCAGCAGCGCCCCTGAGATAGCAGATCTGGGACAGCGCCGTCAGTGATGATTGCATTGTGCATGTGTCGCCGGATGTAGCACTGCTGGACGTGCGCGGGCTCAAGCAAGATATGCTGGTGCTGCGCGCCGATCGGGATGCAAGTCGGTTTTATTAACGGTACACACTGGGTTGGGAGTTTTTTTGCTTTTTGTTCATCATGCGCATTTCTTGCATTTCAGCCCCCCTTGTTAGGGGCATAGCTTCAATATATATAGATATTTACAGGTTCCACAGCACGGGTCGTCATTATCGCCAACTGCCATTTAAATTATGAAGCAATATTAGTAATTAAAGTATGTCCAAACAAATGGTATCAAGTATCTGCTACTCCCCCGGCTTACCATGCTACTCCAGCTCAACATTCTCCTCCAGCTCAACATCCAGCTTAAATGCCTTCTTGGCCGTGCCGGCAAAGATCTTGGCCTGATCCTCCTGGCTCAGCGTCGCCATATAGCACAGTCTCTCCACCACCTCCTTCCACTTGACCCACGACGCGCCGTCCTCCTCCTTGCAGCACACGGGCCAGTCGGATGCAAAGATCAGTCTATCGGCGCCAAACGTGGCCAGCACCACGCTAAGCCACGGGAAGACGGCCATGAAGATATCATTGGCGTCCTGGCCGCGAATCGACGCCGGCATCTCCGAGAACAGTCCGCTGACTTGCACGTACGTCTTGGAGCACAGGCTGAGGCCGTACATGCTGGTGCGCCATGCCTGGAACTTTTTGTCGGCGGGGTTGACAATGTGCAGGTCGGGCTTACACAGGTGGTCTGTCCATAGTTAGCATCAATATGTCGAAATAGTTGGATTTAAAACTGCACTTACTGACGACAAACGTCACCTTGTCTTCCTCGCTCTCACCCTCGTGCGCCTTTTCAATCATCTCCAACATCTCGTCCAGCTGCTTCTTGCCGCGTCTGTGCTGGTCCACGCCCACCTCGAAGACATAGCCCTTCTTGCCCAGGAGCTTGAGGCTCTCGATGAAGCCGGGCGTCGTCGAAATTCCCAGCTCGCACTCCTGCACCAGGAAGCGGAAGCCCTTGACCAGCTTCCACGTCTTCTCGCCCGCCGCCTCCTCGGCCAGCTTCAGGTACTGCTCCAGGGCATCCTTGCCGCTGGGCACCGGCGCCCACGGCACCACGCCCAGACACAGGCGTGCATCGCCGGCAGTGTAGCCCTCGACTTCGGGCACCGTCTCCTCGACAATGCGGCGGAACCACTTGATCTCCTCGAGCGGGCCGGCCCAGCCCGCCTCGCCAGCCTCCAGGTCGTACTTACGCGCGGCCTCGACCAGAATGAAGCCGCGCAGACGCTCAAGGCCAACAGTGGCTTCCTTGTACTCGGCAGTGGACAGACGCTTAGCCAGAGTGGTGTCCCGCTCGGCCCACAAGTGCGACGGCACTTCGGCTTCGGGCCACAGATGGATATGCGAGTCAATGATGGGGTAGGCCATGATGGATGGTTGGAGTTTGGATAGAAGAAAATTGAAGTTTGTATAAATGTAAGGGGGTAGCTGGATAGGGGCTGCGTTGGGCTTTTGATGCAGTTTGGGCTGTAAAAGCGGCGATTGATATGGTGAAGATGAAGAACAAAAGGTTGACACTCAGCCACAATGAAAAGGAGAAGATGAAAGAGTTAAAGAGAATGAAATGGACAGATGTTGTCAGCCTCGCAACCTAGTAAAGAAAGAAGGCTGTAAACACAGTAAAGGAAAGAGGGCTGTAAAAGGCCGTTAATAATTGGCGGATGTTGGTTGAAGGTAACTTACTGGGTAGCTACCTTGTTGGCGGAATCCACCACCCCGCTTCTCTGCTTGGTAGTTACTGCAGGGGCACTCTGGCGGAGGACAGGGGCTGGCTAGGGTTTTATCTGTGTACAGAGGGTTATTTCATCAGCTTCGCTTGAGTGAGTTAACTTGACTATCTCGGCCGCCGATTATCTTCGCGCAAAGCTCTACTGTACACCATTCTTGGCTTACACGGCCCCGCTTTATCATCGAGCCCGCGTCGGCCCCATAATTACTCGGCACTCCAACTACAGATAAGCCACATTCACATTACATTATATTGTATCAAAGTGCATTACATCACATCACATTACATCACATCACAGTACAAGCACACCAACTGTTTCAAGCGTATAGATTATCCCACAGAATACTTCCTCTATAACACTATTCTCCCACCACCAATTGTCTCATCAAACACCGACAACTAGCAACCGAGGCTCTGCACCTTCCTCTATCCTGACTAACACAAGTCAAGCTGCAGAATCCACCCCCCCGACGCCACACGCAGCGCCACATTGTGGCATTTTATTACGTCCGTCAGTGAAGCAGTCAACAGCGTGAACGAAAATTCAACTGTAAATTGCGACGCTTGAAGATGTAAGAAAGGACAAAGCAGGAATACCGCAATTCCGGGGCTCAGAATCGGCAACAGGAAGCCGAGAGCAGGAAAAAGAAGGGAGAAGAGAGTCAAAATAGGAGGAAGCTGCTTAGTTGAGCCTGTCGGTTCAAGAAATCTTGAGTTCTGGAGCAAGGGGGATCCGCAGGGCTCGACAGAATGTGCCAACATTGAAACAGCCAGTAGCTTCCCTGTGCTCATCAGGAGAGGACTCGATGAGTCTCTTCCATGACACCACAGACTTGTCACGTGAATACGGAATCCGTACGCCAGACTGACTTCTCGGGGCCGACCCAGATGGGCAGGCCAAAAGGAAAAAGAAAAAGAATATCCACAATAGGTGAAAGAAACAAATCCAGTGCTTTGTCAAAGGACACACGCACTCTAAAAGAAAAGAAGAAGAAGAAGAAAAAAAAAGAAAATCTTGTCGTTCATTATCATAACACATCACGTCGTCGCTTCATCAGCAAGCCACTTGTTTGACAATGGCAATCATTTAGGCCTGGATGACCATGCCATGGCGGCGCGAGTACGAGAACTCAGCGTCCTCGCCAACGTACTCATCCTCGGAGTCGGAGCAGTCCGAGTCAGACATGCCACAGCGAGCGCCCTGGCAGTCGATCTTGACACGGTCACCCGAGCGAGTAATACCGTAGCGCTCGCACGAGCACGACGACACCTCGGAGTCGGGGGTCGAGTAGCCCGAGACCGACGACGAGGGCGACGACGAATCGGAGCGGTACGACAGGCCTGACGAGGCCGGGCTAGCGTAGTCCTCGACGTAGATCTCCTCGCAGTCGCTGTTAAGCTCGTACCCGTACGCCTCCATGCGCTCGACGGCGTTGTAGTCGATGATGTTCTTGGTGGCATGGGGAGCCGTGGGGCGGGGAGCCACGATTCTGCTGGAAGACAGGGGACGGCCCTTGGGCACGCCGCGGTCGGGCGAGGGAGTCCAGGTGCGGGAGCGCGAAGAGCGCGAAGAGCGGCCGCGCGAGGACGACTTGGACGACGACGTAGAAGAAGACTTGGACGACGACGACGACGACTTCTTGGGCACGTCGAGAATGTTCAGGGCACGGCCAGTGGTTGACTCAACGGTGCTCTCGACGCTGGGGTTGTGTGAGAAATGGTAGCCATCAATGATGTAGTAGTACCAGTAGCGCTCGCCCTGGGTAAGGGTCGAGTTCTTGAAGTTGAAGGTACCCTTCCACGACTTGGTCGACGACGAAGAGCGAGCCAGGGGAAGCTGGCCGCTGTAGTTGTCCCATGAACCGGCAAGGTGCACGGACTTGACGCCGGACGAGACGCGGATAGAGAAGGAAAGCTGGACGGAAGACATTGTGAAGATATTAGAGGGTTGTGTGTATTAAGGGTTTGTTCAGGGTTCGTGGATATTAAAAAGTGTAATTAGGAAACAAGCAGACGACCAGCGAAAACTTGCAAATAGTAAAACAAAAAAAAAATAAAAATAAAAATGAGCTTTTCTTTGAATTTGGTGATTACCAGAATCCCAAAGTAGTATTAGACAAGAAAGAAGAGCTGGAGAGCAAAGGCAAAGCCAAGTATTAGATTATAGTTTCTTTTTAGGAGGGGAGATAGAAGTGAAGCCAGTTCAAAACTATCGATAGTTGGGGATAAGGAAGAAGGTGAAGAAAAAAAAAAAAGATAGTGAAGGAGACAAGGAACAGAGACCAGCCCTGGAGAGTGCAAAGAGAAGAAAGGGAAAAGGGGAGAGAAAAAAGAAACAAAAACCTAACAAAAGGTCCTGGAAGTTTTGAATTGCTTGAGGAGAGAAAGAAGGGAAAAAAGATGCAAAACAGTTAGGATACACTGGACTTTTTATAACTTTTATGTTGGTCGTGAACGGTAGTCACATTTTTTTATTCTATTTTTCTATTTTCGGCTCAACTCTATTCCAGGAACAGCCCCCCCCCCCCCCC
>LKBB01000285.1:0-13391 GCA_001513885.1 Thielaviopsis musarum
CCCCCCCACGGCCCTTTTGCCCCCATCCTGATTCGCTTTTTCCCAAGTAGTTTCCCACTTCACTTCCTTTGAGCCTGCCTAACGCATACTTACGCTGTGTCGTAAGTAGTAAATGTTGGCTGCCTTAAACTCCGCCCTCTTGTGCACAGACACGTCTAATCTCGGGCCATGGAACTAAACGGGAGCTTTAGTCAAGACATGTCAACAGTTCCCAATCACGTGACGACATATAGACCGTTATCGCGTTTGATTGGCCAGTCTTGGTAAATTAGCCGGTGCCACAAAGAGCTCCACCTTTTACGCTATTTCCTCACTGTATAACCCTAGATCAGCATGAACCCTATTAGACGTCCTCTCTATACTTCAAACCTAGAACAAAGAAAGCTCTCTTTCAAGATGCAAGAGGGCACTCTAAAAATAGAAGCCTTCGAATGAAAGAAGATACCGAGTTTATGAAAAAAGGAACAATCTAGGACACTTGTCACACAGGGTACCGAAAGTCGAGGTGCGCACAAACCAAAGAAACTTACAAAACATAGCATTCACGCTCCGGAAGCCAAACTCCCCGCGAGGCCCGTCCAGTACGCTTATAGAAAGACCTGATATAGTAATAATAGTAGAGTACTAGTACCATGTTCCACAGGCAGAATCTTAGGGGGAGGGGGGGGGGGTTGACTTGACCGTTCTCTTTGACGGGCTTATTAAAAATAGAGTTTCCATGACGTCCTAGTTTGTTCTTCTTGGGCTACGTTCTTCTTCTTCTCTGGCTCCTTTGAGAACAAAGAAACAAAGAAACGTTCTCACCTAAAAAAAAAAAAAACCACCGCCTTCTTATGCGCTGCATCTTGCGTGTGATGTGATGGGAGTTTCCATATCTAACTTGTCGTCGCGAGAACAAAGAAATCGCAATACTGCTGTTATGAAGTACAGCAAAAGAGCGGGCGAGAAGATGCTGGATCTTGGGCTATAAGGACTGACAAGTCCCTCCGTCAAAGACTCGTTTGAACAACAAGAACAACATCTGCTTTGGCTTTTCTTCTTCTTTTCTTTTCAGGCAAGTCAGCGTTCGTTGCCTCTTTTATTCTTCTTTTCGTCTCGCTCTTTGACTATCTTTTGTTTTACTTACACTTTTTTTCTCCTTTCTTTTCCCTTTCTTCAGCTGCCAAGGGCATTTAATTGCTAACGCCAATTTCTTTTCTTTCTTTTTCTTTTTCCTCTGCTGCTACGATTAAAAAACAAGCCTACGTTGTGATACAATACAATGGCTGCTACCCGTAAGAGATCCGTTGCCAGTATGGCCACTCCGGAGCCGACTCCCGTCGCTAAGCGCCAGCGTGACGCTGACGGCTCGCCCGCCCCGGTCAAGCCGGAGATCAACGTCATCCCCGCAACCAACACCGAAGCCGGGCCGAAGCCCAAGCCCAAGCCCAAGCCCAAGCCAAAGGCAAAGGCAAAGGCAAAGGCTAGGCCCAAGGCCAAAGCCAAGAGCAAGGCCAAGGCCAAGACAAAGGCCAAGCCTAACCCGCTAGACCAAAACTACGTCCAGAACAACACCGCTGGCACCGAAGACGACAATGGGTCCGTGGCGTCTGCGCCGCGCCGCGCCCCCACCAAGATTGTAAACAAGGAAGCCCTGAAGCGCCCCACGCAGCGCTACGAGATATTCTTTTGCGGCACGGGACTACACGGCGAACTCGGCCTGGGCCACAATCCGCGCAGCACGAACCCCGACTGGCCGCTGTTGGCGCGCGAGCCGCAGCGCCACCCCGTGTTTGATCCCAAGACGATTGGCGTGGTGCAACTGGCCGTGGGGCTGAACCATGCCATGGTCCTGACGCATGACGGCCACGTGTACACGTGGGGGTCCAACTTGTTTGGCGCGCTGGGCCGCAAGACGCGCGATGTGGTGGCCGAAGAGGCAAAGTTCCTGACTGACCAGGTCCATGTCACGGGCGACGACATTGATGCGGCACAGGAGAGCGATGCCGAAGACGAGTCGGATGCCGAGTCAGAGTCAGACGGCGTGCGGCCGTTGGCGGTCATGCAAATCATGCCGCTGAAGCATATGGAGGCGACACCGATGCGCGTCTCGTTCGACGGCGTGCTGGCTGATGGCGAGGAACTTGTGGCTGTTACCGCCACTGACCACGCGTCTTTTGCTCTGTCGAACAAGGGCTTGGTGTACGGATGGGGCATTTTTCTGGTAAGTCTCTTTCGAATTCCCTGAGACCAATAAAATGCTAACAGAAAACCCAGAACGACGACGGCGCTCTTGGCCTGACCAAGTCCCGCATCCAAGAACGCTACTACCGCTCGGCCGACGCCATCCCGGCCGAGCAGCTGATTGTGCGCACGCCCGAGAAGATTGATGCTCCCGACAATGTCGTCAAGATTTCCGGCGGCGCCAACCATATCGTCTTTGTCGATCGCAACGGCGACCTGTGGGCTCTCGGCGCTGGCGGCCAAGGCCAGCTGGGCCGTCGTCTGATTAACCGGTTCCAGATCGAGGCTCTGTCAGCGCGTCAGGTAGCCAGTCGCATGCGCATTTTGCGTCTGCGCACCGGATCGCACCACAGTTATGCCTTCAACACGGTTGGCGACGTGTACAGCTGGGGTCTCAACAACTACGGCCAGACGGGCAACCGGTCGGAGCACCTAGAGCATGAAGACAAGTTCCAGATTTTGGCGCCCATGAAAATGTCTGGTTTTGGTGCCAATGTCTCGGTCGTTGATATCGACGGCGGGCTGCACCACGGTATTGCTTGCACCAACAAGGGAACCGTCATGACGTGGGGCCGGTGCGACGACGCCCAGCTTGGTGTTTCCCGGGAGAGCCTCGAGGGTCTTGAGGTGGAGGATTTCGTGCTGGATGAGAAGAAGCGTCGGTGTGTGGCACTGGAAAAGGTGCTAATTCCTGGTAAGTCAAGCAGTAGCATATGACCAGAGTACTGGGTGGACTCGCTAACAAACATTATGTAGACCTTGAATCTGTCGTCTATGTGGCGGCCGGCCGTGATAACTGCTTTGCTGTCGACATCAAGAAGAGACTGTGGGCGTGGGGCTATAGCGGCGACTACCAGACAGGCCTTGATACAATTGAGTCGCAGGAGCTGCCAGTTCGGGTGCAGGGACAGCTGCCGGATTCGGCCAAGGTTGAGTGGGTTGAGAGCCGGGGCAGCTTTACGTTTATAGGCGTGCCGGTTTAGTAGGTTTTGGTTATGTGTTTCGGCGGGCGGGTTTGATTTTTGGTGGGGGGTTTGGGTTTTTGGCGGCGGTCTGTTTTTTGGCGCCTGTTTGATTTTCGGCGTTGCGGGTATTATTGTTTGCTTCCTGTCTTGAGTCAGCTTTGCATCGTATTCCGTATCTTGTTTTGATATAGCTCGTTTGTCCATGCATCTCGGTTCTGTTTCGCCACACAAAACGCTGGCTTCGTATCTTTTCAAGGACTACTCTGGTACTGCTGCCACCAAGAGCCGCATAGCATCGCATCGCATCACAGCCATAGCATCGCATCGCATCAGCAGTCAGACTGTGCAACTAAAAAAGGCAAAAGATGGGTGGCTGGGGGCTGCTCCTAATTCGAGGCCAGCCAGTAAGACGTCAAAGCTGGGGCGTGCCCAAGACCCGGGAACCCTGCTCCCCGCATTATTGCTGATAAGATATAGCAAAAGATGGAATATTCGCTTCTGTTTTCTTCTTTAGGGTTCTGTTTTTGTAGGAAACGCGTACTACTACTTCGTACTTACTACTGTAAATCAATGCGAGAACTAACAGGCTGGGCTCGGACCGTCAAACCCCAGCGCCGGGACTTGCATGCCGACACCAAAAAAAAATAGGTGAAGAAGTGCCATAGCCTGGCATAAAGTAGTCACGATCAGGAATAATAAAACGGTCTGAGCAAGGAAGAGTGGTAAGCGGTGAAGTAAATAAGACTACCGAAAAACAAACGAAGAAAAAAAAAAAAAAGAGAAAACGCAGCCTTGTGTGGCCCAGCCTTGCTCTTCCTAATACCCTGCCCACTTTTAACGGGTCTAGACCCACTTAAAGCGATGTTAGTCCACATCCGGCTTCTTTTGACGTCTTGCCAAGTCCAGCCGGTGGTAGCAGGTAACTTTGTAGTAATGCTGTACGCAAGTACTTCTGTACCCGGCAGAATTTGCTTTTTATTCCTGAGTTCTTGTACAACGAAAAAAAAAAAGGAGCAAGCCTTCAAAACGGTAAATTGTCGCGAGATCTCAAGACACCGACAACACCTCTAAAACTGCAGTTCTGAGGCCGACCCTGTGCCTTTATCCTGACCATGGATGTGCATGATTTTTTTTTGGCCTTTTTATTCCATAAGTTGGGCTTTCATGGCAAATGGAAACGGTGTGCCGTTAAAGCCTTGGCATGCATCTGGGAGAGCAGCCAAGAAGTAGACTAAGAAAGCAGAACCTTGGCATCGGCGTTTTCTTCTTTCTTGATTTCTTTTTCCTCTTGTCCAACTTTTTTAGCACACTTGTTATCAGCTACTCTCCTGCATGTTTGCGTGACGATAGCATCCTAGTATGGTAGTCATGTACATAGTACTTCGTAAGTAGTGCTTGAGTACGTAGTAATATACGGCACCGGCACTAAAGTGGGTCTGGCTCTGCTATTCTTGCCACTAAACCCGAGAGAGGCTCCAAGGAAGCCGGACACCCGTTAAACCGGGAGGCGTTGAGCCTAGTGATTTTTAGCCGCAGGGAGGCTATGACAGAGAAAAGAGAAACTCGTGGCAAATAAGACAATCATGTCATATCAATCTCTACCTCAATGGCATCTCATTGTCGTCTCATTTGTGTTGTCATCGTTTGTGTAAGAACCAACGGCCAAGGCTAACTTTTGGCGCAGTCTGGTGGTACTAGTAAGTAAGTACGTGGTAAGTACTTAGTAGTACTTTCAAAATTGCTTCTTTCTCTGAGCTACTTGGCTTCAACTAGCCAGAACTTACAGTTGCCAATATTTGCACCGTTCTTGCTCTATCAACTCTTGGCATTTGCGATGTGAAAAACTTTTCCGACAACCTAAAAGTCAGCCTTGACCTATTTTCTCCCTTTCCTTCTCCTCCTTTCTTTTCCTCTCATTTTATCTTCAGTCACGTCACGGCCGTTCCGTCGCGCCCTCCATCGGTCTTTTATTCTTGTATTTTATTCTTTTTTTTTTCTTTCTTTTCTTTTTTCCAACCTTGTCTCTTTTTTTTGTTCGTTGGAATTCCGTCCCGTTGCAACGCCACACACAAAAACAGGCACGGGGAAAAAAATTAGCAAGTTTATTTTTTCACAAAAATATTTAATCGTCCTCATCGCCCATCTTGATTTGATTTTCTCGATATTTTTTGTCTTGGCTTCAATCTTGGCCTTTGAGCTTAGCATTCTTGGCTGTTTGTGTCCCTTCTTTTATGATTATTTCCTTCTTTTGCTAGTGTTTGCATGACGCCGCTGCAACCTTGATTGTTTCTTATTGTACTATTTCGCTATCTCGTTTTGGCTCGCTGTGAGAAGCTCTGACATCATTGATTCTCCCACCGCATATTTTCAGAAAAAACGAAGATCGCATTCACTTTTCGCCAAATAATCGCATCTACCGGCAAATTCGCTTCTGCTGGACAGCAGAATACCCTGCAAACACCGAAAGAGCAAGGCCTTAATAAGCGCCCATCAGCATACTTACAGTAATTTAGTTAGTCAGTCCCATGATCGGCGCATCTTGCGATCCCTGGATACCTTTTTCGTTGCTCCCTCCATTTAACGCTGTTTTGTATTTGCTTAACAAGCCGAAATTCCTGAGCCTCACCCGCTTGTTTCTGTCTTTTCGGCGACTAAAGCTAACCGTTACCTGCAGTTGCATACAAGGCCCACAACCAGCTTTGCTGCCAACATCCATCCTGCAGCAGCCGAACCGACTCGTTTCGACCTTATTTTTTTTTTTTCATCTCCCAACGAAACGAGAAGATCTAAGAAAGGCCAAGTCAGTTTGCTGCCCAGCCAGATCCCTGACTGTGGACAGTTGCTATTCTTACCCCAATGGCTCAGTGAACTGCCTGAACTTTTTTTTCTCCTATGCTCTCTACTCGGCCGCTTTCTTTTTACATACAGTATCAATTTGGCCGCGGTCTTCTCTGAAAAAGCTGTCCATATTTTATTCTCTTTACCGCCCTGCCTGACGTCGCTGGCAAGACTCCCGAGTACATCTTTTTCCCAATTTACTCTGCCGCGACCCGATCGACCGATCGACACCCGACTATATTCTACCCTGGTTTCGACAGTCACCTCCCACGAACCAACCAACTTAAAACACATAACTTTTACTTTCTAAGCTGTCAATCTTCCCTCGCTCTCTTCAACCATGGCGTGGGAAGATCTCAGCATCACCAAGCCTCACTTGGTGTACATCCTACTGGGTGCTTTCACCTCTTTGTTCATGCTGTGCTCGTCTTTCATTAAAGAGCGCCTGTACATTGGTGAAGCTACGGTAGCAACCATCTTTGGTGTCATCTTTGGCCCACACTGCACAAACCTGATCAATCCACACTCGTGGGGCAGCGTCGATGTTGTAACGATAGAGTTCTCGCGCATTGTCCTGGTGGTTCAGTGTTTTGCTGTGGGTGTCGAGTTGCCCAAGTTTTATATGGAGAAGCATTGGCGGTCAGTCGTTGTCCTCTTGCTTCCTATTATGACATGGGGCTGGCTAGTGACGTCGCTTTTTGTGTGGTGGATGGTGCCGCCGCTCAACTGGCTTGAGAGTCTGGTTATTGCAGCCTGTGTCACGGCGACAGATCCTGTTCTGGCTTCGTCCGTCGTCGGTAAGGGCAAATTTGCGCGCCGTGTTCCCAAGCATTTGAGAGATTTGCTCTCTGCTGAGTCGGGCTGCAACGACGGCATGGCCTTTCCGTTCCTATACCTAGGAGTGTGGCTGATTCTGGAGCACAAGGAGGCAGGCCCGGTTACGTTCCATTGGCTTGTTCTTACCATCCTGTATGGCTGTATCTTTGGCGCCTTTTATGGCTTCATGGTTGGCTACATTAGCCGCCGTGGTATCCGCCTCGCCGAAAAGTACGACCTCATTGATCGTGAGAGTTTCCTGGTGTTTTACTTTGTGCTGGCTCTGTTCTGCGCCGGTTCTGGTAGCATGCTGGGCCTGGATGACCTACTGGTTGGTTTTGCTGCTGGAGTTGGCTTCTCCAACGACGGTTGGTTCAGTCAAAAAACAGAAGAGTCGAGTGTGTCAAACGTCATTGATCTTTTGCTCAACTTGACTTACTTTGTGTACCTGGGCACTATTATTCCCTGGGAGCAGTTCAACGATTCATCCATTGGTCTTTCGGCCTGGCGGCTGGTGGTTATTGCGATTCTGGTGATTCTGTTCCGCCGCATCCCCATTATGCTCATGATGAAGCCATTTATTCCAGACATCAAAACATGGCGCGAGGCTCTCTTTGCCGGCCATTTTGGCCCCATTGGAGTCGGCGCCATCTTTGTTGCTATGCTGGCTCGTGCTGAAATGGAAGATGGCGAGACGGTCCCTACATCGGAGCTTCCCGACCCCGGAGTGCCCAACTACAACCTGATTGTTTTGGTGTGGCCCATTGTGGCCTTTTTGGTTATTTCGTCAATTATTGTGCATGGCTCTTCGATTGCCGTGTTTACTCTGGGCAAGCGCATCAACACGCTGACTCTGACCATGTCCTACACTGTTGCCCAAGAGGACGGACCTGCGTGGATGAACCGTCTGCCTCGTATCTTGTCTCAGTCAAAGTCTCAGGCACGTACTGTCGACTCCGAGTCAGAGAGTCCCGAGATTCCCTCTGGTGTGCTGCCGCCCGGGTTTATCCGCCGGCGCAAGTCGGAGGACGGGAACCGGTCGCGGGCTTCGTCGCTAGTTCCGCGCCGTCGCAAGAAGAAGTCTGTTGGTGGCCCTATTTCGCAGTCTGCCATTTACCCGCAGCGTCCCGAGGCCGCTGTTCTGCAGATTGGAAAGCCCCGGCTTCCAATGGAGGAATCATCCTCAACGGCTGCTTCCAACACCAACGCGCAGCCTTCTCCCAGCCCTGAAGCCGAACCGGAGACGCGGCCCGACTCGAGAGGCAGCCGGAGAAGCAACCCCAACGAAATCAGCGTTTACGACGAAGGTGATAATCTTGTGTTTGAAAACCAGGACGGCGATGTGCTGGCTGTCGAGCCAATGCACAGCGACCGCGACTCGGTGGCGTCACGTGGACGTAGCCGTCGTTCCCAAGTTCAAGATGAAGAAAAGGGCGAGCCTCTGCAACCGACAACCACCAACGAGTCCCTTGGCTGGTCCTTTGGAGCCATCAAGAAGCGCGTGGCAAATGTTATCCAGAGCGAGACGGAGAAGCGCAAGGACAGGGGTCTGCAAGAACGCAAGTCGGAGCCCGCACGTGCATTCCAGTTTAGCAACACAATCATTGTGGAAAACGAGGATGGTGAAGTCATCAAGACCTACGACCTGCCCTCGGAAAAGACTCCCAGTTCTGGCAACATCCTCAAGTACGTCGGCCTTGGTAGAGATGCTGGAGCGTCTGAGACAGGCGCTCCTAGCTCTTCTACTGCTCCTGGATCGGCTCCTGTGCGCAGAAAGACGCTGCTTCAGGCGCCTCTCGAGCCCGAGATTGATGACCGTCACATCCGCTTCACGATTGGTGGACACGGCAAGCGTATGACTAAGGAGGCGTTTATTGAGCAGATGCGCAAGCTGGATTCCCGTACTCGCAACCAGGTTGTCAACGACTCGACGGCATCGGAAGGTATCAAGGCCTTGGCCAAGATGGACTTTGCTCCATTGGGCCCCGTTAGCTCGGCTGGTGCTGTAGCTGCAGCAATGCAGAAGCAGCGCACGCGCTCACGCTCACGCACGCCGACGGCCTCGGCATCTTCGGATAAGGTTTCACCGGTTGAGGGCCACGGCGGCGCGGAGTACCCCAGCGGATCTGACTCGGACTCGGACTTTGAGGATGAGCGGCGCCAAAATTCTCTGCGCGCAGTCCCGTCATCTGACGCCTATGACGCCCTCGACAGAAAGACTACCACTGCTTCTGGAGCTGCTAGCAGCGGTGGCGGGGGCATGGAGGCACAAGACGAAGACGACGTGGAAGAAACGGCTGCCGAGCGCCGCCGCAGATTAGCGGCCCTGAATACGATTCACGACGATGATGCGCCTAGAGGGCGTAGCGAAACGGTGACTTCGTACGATGATATGCCGACGGGGGTGCAGACGCCGGCTGAGCCCGAGACGGTGGCGGATGCGGATGAGGCACCGGTGGGTGCGGATGAGACACCGGCACGTCGGGGAATTCGGTTTGCCGAGGCGACGACGCGGCCGCGGTAAGCTGAGGTGAAACCACACTTTTTTTTTTTGTTTTTGATATTTCTGGATATTTAATTCTTGGCTGGCGTTGTCACCCGTGCTATAACCCTAACGTCTTTTCTCTCTGATGTTTCCTTTTTGTTCACCTTGTTTTACCCACTCTTTCACTTGGGTGGCTGTTGTTTATCTTAGATATCATGATTGTTTTCGATTTTTTTTTATTGTTACAACGACTTTTAGATTTATGCAGTCTGCGGTCTTTCTCTAGACCGAAAAAAAAAGCACAGGTACTACTTTGTTTTTTTAACTGTCAACAAAGAGAATTTTGTTTTGTTTATGATAGTTCGTTATAGGTGATATTATATTAATATTGATATGCTCGAATTTGGTATTCACATACGGAGTAGAGGCGCTTACTTGTCCTGTGCATGAATAAAGGCCGTTCCATCTACTGTATAGTGGAACCGAAGAAAGAACAGACCCCAAGGTGTGCTGATGACGAGGCCATTTTCGGTACCCCAAGCAGGCCATGATCATGAAAATCTCACTGAGAAACAGTAGCATGAAAACCACGAGCTGTGTACGAAGCAGAAGCAGAGGAAGAAAAAAAAAGCCAAAGCAACAAGTGGCGACATGGGGAATATAGAACATGGGCCCGGGTAAATGTCATAGAGCAATATTAAGAAAAACTACTGATTTGATTCAAAGCTGTGTCGAAAAGCCAACAAAACACATGGATTTGGTGTTGAGGGACTTGAAAAGGGTTTGATTCGAGTTCGGGTCGACTTGCAAAGTTCCTTGATCTGGAGATAATGGGGTGTAAGTGGGTTTAACCCTAGCACATGATGAAGCAAACCACAGACCCAAGTAAAGCCAATAACCACACGATTGCTCAACAAAATGGGGGGGCAGCGAGCACGCAATACGGAATAACGGAAAGATCACGCGACGGGATAAGTTGTACTTGTTTTCTTCTTGAAATTTAGCGTCATTTTCGTGGCCCGGGGAAACATGATGGAATATGGTGGTATCATGAGATTGTGTAGTTTGTTTCAAAACGTGCTATTTATTATATATATATATATATATATATATATAATTTTTTTTTCTCAGCTGAACAGAAGCCAAGCCAAGCCACAAGATGAAAAAAAAAGAAGAACCTGCAGAGAAAAAAAAAGCTCTCGGAAGGAAGAAGCGGCACCAAGAAAGTAAGAGTAGGAAGAGGAACAGCGCAGTGCTGAAGAGTAGGGAAGCAGAAACAAAGACCACGCGACAGGTTCACGTCAGGCCAGAAAAAAAGCACGAGTATGAGGAGAGAATGCAAGAAAATATGAGGCAAATAAACACAAGTTTAGAGACGGCAGTCAGACATTGTAACAGACGAGAAAAAAAAATCAACATCGGCGTGATTGTTTGCTTGGGCTTTGGCTTAGTACGTGTAATAACTAAATAAAAGTCAGCACACAACACGAGGTTAAGCTGCTAATAGAAGAAAGATGACTTGTTGTTGGGTGGCCTGTGCTTTGGAAGCGGTGAGAGAGACAACAGACACGAGAGAGAGACAACAGACACGAGAGAGACAGAGACACGAGAGAGACAAAAGAGAGAGAGAGAGAGAGAGCTGAAGCTAGCGGGGGTCTTTTTGTTCCCGCTCTTTGATTCCTTTTTTATTTTTTTTATTTTTTATTTTATTTTTTTTTACTACAGGCGGTGGCAGGGACCTGAAGCTTGAGCAAAGTTGCCTGGTATTCAGCACTAAACCGCCTGCAAGTTGCAATGCATATTCTGAAACCCACACAACAAGCCTTGAACAACTTTTCTTTTGCTTCTTTGTGGGCCTTGGGCACTGATTTCGTACGATGCCTTTATATATATATATTTCTTCAGCATGGGGTATAAAGAATTGAGGCCAGAGAAAAGACAGCAAAGAAGAGACCGTAGCTCCGGACGGCCGTCGACTTCAGGCTTGCAAGTGCCGCTAATTTTGATCAAGATACTTGGGAGTTTTATTTTTATTATTTTATTTTTATTTATTGTATTATTTTTCTTTTCTTTTTCTTTTTACAGCTTCTGACAGAAAAAGAACAAAGAAAAAAACCCTAATGGTCTGCCACACTTTATGCAACATTTCATGGCAAAAGCTGAAGAGTCAAAGAATGTCAGAAGACGATTCGGAAAGATGAATTCCAAATGGCATTTTTCTCTTTAATTCCTTTTTCTATCTTTATTTATGCATTGCATGACAATTTGCATCGGTTTCTCCATAGGGAAAAGGTCAAAAAGAAACTCCTTCTCTGCAGGACAAAAGAATAACGTCACTTCCGAACATGATACCAGGAGCTAATAAACGTATCATCCTTGGGCTGGTCTCTCAAACAGTGTCCTCTCCCTATCCTAGCTGGCTAGCACGAAGTAGTACTAGTAGTACTACTTACTACTACTAAGCAGCAAAAGCAACTTCTGAAACGGCGAGTCCGCCTTAGGTTCGAAGCAGGAAGCCATCTTTACACAACAGCGCACATCTATTTCTTTCTTTTGACCGGTTGACTGACCAGTTGACTGACCAGTTGACTGACCAGTTGACTGACCAGTTTGAACTGACTTTGGTTGGGCTAAGCTGGTTGTAGTGTTACTCTTTCCTCTTTCTCCAAGCTTTGGCTCCCCGCCAAGGCATACGCAATCAAACCCAGTAATACCACATTATGCTTTGTAACCAAAAGGTCGTACAACTTACTTATTTTCTGCCTATGAGACTAGTCAACTAAGACCAGTCAATCAGCGAATCATGGTCTGCCATGCTGGTGTTTGTTAGCACCCAAACCGGCAATCTACCAGAAATAATCACTTGCTCTTTTTTCCTGTATTTTTTTTTTTTTTGGTATCCACCATCAGTCGTACTAAATAGTACGTACTTCATACCTAACAAGAACCAAAAAAAAGTCAAAGAAAAAAAAGTCAAAGAAAAAAAAGTTACAAAAAAAAGACAGCTAAAACACACAGGGAAGCAAAGTCGAAACACGCGCCTTCCGCTTCGAACAAGGGTACAAAAAGCTAAACCCCACTTGGGCCGCCTTCTTTTGCTTCTAGAAAAAAAAACTTTGAAAAACTTTGAAAAACTCGGCGCTCTTGTGGCAAGTTTACAAGGGATGGAATGGACCAGAGTTTCCACTTATTGTTGACGCTAAGTCTGTTTAGGGGACGCAGAGGTTCCACTGAACCATGTGTGCTGTAGTCATACAGCAGGCAGGCTGTAGACAGCGAACGGACCGTGTTTCTCTTTTTTTTTTTTTTTTTTTTTTTTTTTTTTTTTTTTTTTTTTTTTTTTTTTTTTTTTTTTTTTTTTTTTTTTCTTCCTAGCCTTGCCTCGCGGGTGTAGCCTTTCTACGGAATAATTCGCGTGCTTAGCACAGAAAAATTAAGAGAGACTAAAACAAAAATCCTTCCTGTGGTTTGCGCTGACGGCGTTTGCGTGACGTTGATTTTCCTGACTAAAGAAAAGAACAGAAGAAAACTCCGCCTCAAGTATCATCGCGAGATTAGATTTTCTCATCCTTTTCACGCCATTTCAAAGCCATCTTCAGTACATCTTTGGTTACACTTTTTGTCCAAGTAAGTTCACACGGTCTAACCTTTTCCCAGAGTCCTGCGCCCAGAATTCTCGCGGGCCCTGCTTCAACCAAGTTTTTCTCTTTTGCCTCGCCCATTCTTCTTGCCAAAACCTGATTCGACTTTTCACAGTCGCAGTCGTCATGGCCAACAAAGCGCTACCAAAGTAACCAAAGTCGCAGTTGAGTTGGGAAGACCCTGCTCCGATCCGAAACACCCCCTGGTCTAACTTGCCCTGCACCTGAACTTGAACTGGCCTTGGTCCTAAACTTACAACTACGAGTACCCTTGGACTGGACTTCCCCGTCAACCTACACCCCTCCTTCGCTCTCTTCTTCTTGCTCTGCCTTGCCTCGCCTCGCATCGCCTTTGCCCGCAAGGCTTGGGCTGCTCCACTCCACTCCACCTTGAACTAAATCTAAAGTTACCCCCCCCCCCCC
>LKBB01000285.1:13471-26595 GCA_001513885.1 Thielaviopsis musarum
CCCCCCCCCCTTCCTCCTTCCTAGCCATAGATTCTGAAGTGCCGCCTCGCCGCTTTGACGCTTCTTCGTCATCTTCTTTTCGTCTTCTTTTCTTTCTTTCATGACTTGTAAATCGCCTGACTGACGTGTGCATCCTCTTCCTCTTCTGTTTAGCTCATACTTCAACTCATCTTCTCCCAAACTCAACTTTCTATAAACACCCGCCGACTCCCGCGTCCTATCGCAACCATTTTCGAACCTATATTTTTTTTTCTTCTTTCTTTTCTTCTTCACTATGAACGATCTCACTCCCGCTCAAGAAGAGTTTAACCAGCTTCTTGCCAATTCTTCTTCTTCCAATAACAACCACCACCCCGAAGACCGCTCCGGCTCCCACTCCCCCTCTGCAGACCTCGACGAAGAAGACGCTTTCCGCGCCGCCCAGATTGAAGCCACAATGCGCTATACCCCGTCCAACTCCGTCGCCATGCAGCTCCCGCCTGCCTCCTTCGACGCCAACGCCGCCACCGGTGTCAAGGGCGTGATTGCCGATGCCCGCGCCTACGAGGCCGCCAAGCGCAGCAAATTCAAGACTGCCATGCGCTCTGCGCGCCAGAGCATCTTCGGCGGCGATATGGCCGGTGCAACTGCCACGCCGCGCAGCCGCGCCAGCTCAAAGGGCTCTGCTAGCGACGCCTCGTCCATTGACCTCAGCGGAAGCGACGAAGAGAGCTTCCTGGCCCAATGGCGCGAGAGCAGACGCAAGGAACTCGAAACTGAGGGCAAGACCGTGAGAACCAGACGCACTAGCCCCAGCGTCCGTGCTTACGGCCGTTTTGACGAGGTCGATGCCCTGGGCTACCTGGACGCCATTGAAAAAGTCAGCCGTGACACCACAGTCGTTGTGTTTGTGTATGACCCTGAGGTATGTCGTCTCTCTTTACTTTAATCTCCTTTCTTTGACCATAAAACTAACAACCTCCCAGTGCGAAGTCTCATCCGAAGTCGAGCAGGCCCTCGTGCCCCTCGTCGCCGCCCACCCCACCACCCACTTTGTCAAGGTGCACTTTGAAGAAGTCGAGTTTGACGCTGCGGCTGTGCCCACCGTCCTGGCCTACCGCAACCAGGGCGACCTGGTGGCCAACTTGACGGGCATTATCGAGATGATGCCCGACAACGAGACGTTTGGCACGCCGGCGCTGAAGCAGCTGCTGCAACAGCACGGCGCTCTTCCCTAGACTCTCGCTTTGTCTGAGCCTTCTTTGTAATGACTTGCACGACTTTTCTTTTCTTTGTTTCTCTACTCATACATACTCGCAAACACTTGTCACACACACAACCGCTATGTATGACATCATGGCCCACTGCCCTATCTTAATTTTCCCTTTTCTTTTCTTTTATTTTTGTCTTTTTATTACTTTATACCTCTGGTGTTTCCTTTTTTTTTTTTTTTTTTTTTTTTTTTTTTGTTTTGCTTCGCTTTTTCTTTTCATCTGCCTTCTTTGTTTCTTTTCCTCGATGGAAACAGAACACACAACTGGATGTATGAAGAACAGAAGAACAACTTTGGTTTTAGAACTTGCTTTTTTATGTTGGGGGGGGGGGGTTTGGTTCAGGGTTTCTAGGGATGTACCATACATTTCTTTGCTTTGTTTTATTATCTACTACTTTGTACCACATTTTTTCATGCATTTGCAATTTAATGCCAATATGAATACTGTTTTATCACTCTACTATGCGTTCCGTGGTTCTGATTGAAATATGCAGATGGCCGAGGAACCTTAAATCTTTTTTGCTCATGCACCAAGAACCAAGACTTTGAAGTTACACAGAGAAAGCACTACCAATTTAGTTGAGCTAAAGTATGTAAGAGCCAAAATTTTGCGTTAGCCTCCAAGAGTCATCAAAGAGACAGGTGCCAAGAAAAAAAAAGTGAAAAAAAGAAATATACTGTATGCTATTTATACAAAAAAAGAAGTGTTATAAAAGAACAAGGCAGACTCAGGAGACTGCTGGTAAAAGAAGAGGGGAGATTTGGACAAGGATATTTTTATGCGGGAAAAAAAGTAAAGACTTCGAAAAGAAGAAAAAAAAAATGATCAAGGCGTTAGAAAAGCAAACAATGGAGAATAATAAAACATGGACATGTAAAGAAAGGACGTGGCATCGTTTTTTCCAGAGATGACAAAAGAGAAAAGAAAAAAGAAGAAAAGGAAGAAAAGAAAGAAAAGAAAGAAAAGGAAGAAAAGAAAGAAAAGAAAGAAAAGAAAGGAAAAAAAGAAAATAAAGAAAAAAAAGAAAAAAAAAAGAGACTACTGCGCATTCGTCCCCGGCGGCGGCGAATCTAAATCAATATCCTGCACCAGCCTCCGCGTCTGCGCCGTCGATCGCACCAGATTGCCAAAGTACTTGACAGCCACCTCGCTCTCCCTCTTGACCTTGACCGTCTCCTCGCGCTTGACCGTCAGCGTCTTGGCACATTGCTCCAGCGACACACGCAGGTTGTCGGCCGGGAAGCGCAGCACCTTGCGCACGCTCTGCCCGACGCGCGTGGCGTTGGAGTGCACGTAGTCGTCGGCCGATAGTTGCGCGGCGATTTTGTCGGCGAGGCGGCGCGGCAGTGACTTGGGGATCTGGCGGAGGATGTAGGCGGCGACACCAATGGCTAATTCACAGTTAGTATATACATATATAACACAGAGGGTTAAAACGGAGAAAAAAAATCACTTACAGGCAATCAGCACCGCAGGCACGGCCAGCTTCTTCATGTTGTTCACGCCCAGTAGTCGCACCGCCGTCAGCGCAGAGTCCATCCATGAATTAATCCCCAGCGCACGTGACCCCACCGCCGTAACCACCGTCAGCGCCATGCCCGTGCCAGCAAACTTTTCCTGGTTCTGCAACAGCGTCGACAGGTCAACAAAGTCCCACACTTCGGTGTGCACGTCGACCTGACGCGCAAGCACGTCGCGCCGCCGGCTAAACATGACGTCGGGCCGGAAGTTGAGCGCCTTGTATTCATCACCCAGATGCGCCACGCCCAGCTGCTTGACGGCGTTGACGCCCGCTACCGTGCGCTGCTTGGCATAGTCCTCGCAGTCGTGCACGGCGTCCGACACGTGGTCCAGCATGGCCGCCTTGAGATTTTCAGCAAACGAAAACACGCCAAAGATACCCGGGTACTCGATGCCGTGCGTGGTCTCACCCGAGCTAACAATGGCCTCGTTGAGTGTGGCGCGCGTGGTTTCGTACACGTCGCGGCACGTCTCCTCGATCTTGGTGTCGACGGAATCGCTAACCTCGGTGGTGGCGCGGCGGCTCGCTTCAACCTGCGGCTCGAGGGCCATCAGCTCCTTCTTAACGCGCTGAAGCTCATCGTTGGCCACTTCCTGGTTGACGGATGCCAGAGTGTTGAGGTCGTTGAGAATGTTGAGTAGGTACTTGCGAGCCGGAGCCAGCTTCGACTTGGCACGCTTCTCCAGCACGAATCGCCGCAGAGCCTGTTCAAGGTTCTGGAAGTCGCGCAGGTTGTCGGCTGCCTTGCCCTTACCCTTGGGATCACTAGGGCCCTCATCACCATCGCCGCCACCACCACCACCGCCTCCAGGACCACCCGGACCTCCAGGAGCCATAGGAATGGCGTTACTTGACACAAAATGCACCAGCTCCTTGGACTCTCTGTACGTGTCGGGGCTTAGGCTGTTCACCTGCTTCAAGATGGTCTGCTCGCAGCGCTTTTTGTCGCGAATCACGTCGAAGCCATTGACAACCATGAACATGTAGGCCTTCTCGGCGGCAGCAGTGGTAATGAACTCCTGGGCAGTCATCGTGAAATGGTTGGCAGCAGACACCACAAACACCACCACATCAATTTCTTCCTGGCGCGCAAACACGGCCGTGGTCTTGGTGGTGTCTGAGTTCAGACCAGGGGCGTCAATCAGCGCAATGTCAACGACGCCGTTGTTCAGTAGCGACTCGTCAATCGTGCGCACATCCTTGACGTAGACCTTGCACTGGAGGTACTTTGTGTTATCGACAACGAGGTCCTCCAGATCTGCCAGGGAGTAGACATCGTAGGTGCTTTCGTCGTTGCGGTTGTAAACCATATCGTGATGAACAGCGTGGACCTCCTCAACGTTGGCGTTTTCACGGGAGTCTAGAACCTCGCAAAACATGGATGTGCACGGCTGCTGGTCCTCGGGCAGAATCTTGCGACGCAGCAAAGCATTGCAAAACGTCGACTTGCCGGCGTTGAGATCACCCGTGATAAGCACCTTGCTGGAAGTGTCCTCAATGCGGCCGCGCAGGGCATATAGATGCTTGATGCTGGACGCAATCTTGCCGTCGAGAAGCGCAGCAATGGAGTTCTTTTCCAAAGAATGCACGAGTTCCGTCTGATGCATAGCGCCCAGCTTGAGGTCAAGCTTCAGCACCGAAAACTCCTGCGCAATCTGCGGCGTCACCAGACGGGGCACCTCTCCAGGCGCAAGCTCCTCAGAGGCCCGGCTGCTTTCAGGCTCTGATGATGTGGCGGCCCGACGCAGATGGCCATGAAGCGAGGGGCTACCAGGGCGCACGTCGGTAAATGTACGGCGAAGAGGCGAAGGCTCCTCGCGCTGAACAGAGGGGTAGTGGGCGGGCCACTGGGAGTTGGTCTCCTGTAGGCCGCGAAGCAGGTCGACGACGTTGTTGATGGCACGGCCGAGAGCCACACGGTGGCGGTTGTACCAGATCTGATGGATGGCGCCGGCCTGCGAATGGCCGTTGGTTGAGTGGAGGCTGTTCATGCCACCACTAGTTCCGCTGTTGTTCACGTCCCACGAATCGTTGGAGGCAATGCTGCCGCCATAGCCCGAGTCGGCCTCGAGCATCTGCTGCAGCCGGGCCGTGTGCTCGGAGCCGGAGCCGTTACCGACTGTCATGTAGCCCATGCGAGGAATGGATGAATTGCTGCTGTTGTTGTTGTTGTCATCGTCGTTGTCGTCCGGAAGAGCCCTTTGTTTGCCTTTGCCCTTGCCCTTGCCTTTGTTGAACGAGCGAGACGAGAAAGGATCTCCGTCACTCATGGCTGCTGTGTGGTCTGGGGAATGGTTACAGACAGGCCAGGCTCATTATATGTGCAAAAGAGTGTTGGTGGCTGCGTTGGGCTGGTCGTCGCCGTCGAATGAGCAGCTAAAATCGATCGGGTTGGTTCGCTTGCTATGGTTGCTTTTGCTGCTGAGTTGGCAGGCAATGTAGATTCGGGTTGATCTCGTTATTACAAGCGTCCGTCTCTAGTACAAAAAAAAAAACTAAAAAACTTGAATGCCGTCGTCGGTTGCTTGGTTTGGTGGGGTTGAAATCTGCGGCGGCGAATCAAGCGACAGGGTAGACCAGGGAATAAATTAGTAAAATAAAAGAGAAAAAGAAAGAAAAAGAAATCACGAGAGAATCATCAATTGACAACGTCGGGTTGTCTATCGTCTTTCTTTTGGTTCTTAATTATTTCTTCTTCTTGTCAGTCTATACGTGCATAAAATAAAATAAAAGATTGGCTCAAAGTATCGTAAACGTCCGTCAGGGCTTTCGCTGAGAGCATAAAGTAGCACGTCTTAGAAAAACTCACCCTAGAAAAACTCGCCCTACATTCGAAAAAAAAAAAAAAAATACCAGCAAAAAATTGAGGAGAGGAAAAAATGTCCTGGGTCGAACGGCTGCTGGTGCGGTCTTTTGATTGGCTGCCACTGTGGCTGCCCAACAGCCCTGCAACTCGAAACCCGCAGAAGCTCACGCCATCCAAGTTAGTACTAGTCCATAATACCAATACCAGTAGTACTACGGAGTACTAGTACTAACTAGTACTACTACTACGTACTACTAGCATATGTACGGAGTACAGATACATGGAGCTTGTTCTGCCGATGTTCCCCCGTAAAGTCAAAATCCGGCTTATCTTATCGCGAGTGCTAAGCTGCCAGCTGCCAGATGCATGCGACCGGACTTCAGAATAGTGCGCTTAATTGAGGCCGACAGCCGCCATTGTTTGCTCACTGTGAATTAAATCATCGCCACCAGGCTGCCATTTAACAACTGCAAACCATATAATAGCTGTTCCTTAATCTATTGCATTTTGACCTCTCTTTGTTTTCCCTGTTGTTCTCGGATCGTAGACTATCCAGCCACCATGAATGTAAGTCACCCTCACCATCCCCGCTTCTCTAGCAGCCCCAATCAACTAACCGACGTCGTCTTCACTAGGTCCTCGAATACATGTTTGGCAAGCGCATGACGCCAGCAGAGCGCCTGCGCAAAAACCAGCGCGCAATCGACAAGGCCATCCGCGAACTTGATCAGGTCCGCACTAAGCTGGAGCGCCAGGAAAAGACGCTTGTTGCCCAAATCAAGCAAAGCGCAAAGCAGGGCCAGATGGGCGCCTGCAAGATCCAAGCCAAAGACCTGGTGCGCACGCGCAAGTGAGTTCCTTTCTGTCCCTTCCGCCGACTTTGCTGCGTTATTAACAGCTCGCCTAGGTACATTGAAAAGTTCTATAACATGCGCAGTCAACTGCAAAAGATCTCCCTCCGCCTACAAACTCACCGCACCAACGAACAAATGATGACGGCCATGAAGGGCGCTACACAGGCCCTAGGCTCTATGAACCGCACCATGAACTTGCCGCAGCTGCAAAAGATTGCCATGGAATTCGAGCGCGAAAACGACATGATGGACCAGCGCCAAGAATTCATGGACGAAGCTCTCGATGATGCCATCGATGTCGACAACGAGGAAGAGAGCGAGGAGGTGGTTGAACAGGTCCTGGAAGAAATTGGTATCGACATGTCTAACCTCCTCGGCGAAACTCCTCAGGGTATGATGAAGTCGCAGGCTGTCCAGGAGGGCCGGATTGCTCAGGCCGTGGGCGCCGGAGGCGGCGGTGACACGGGAGAAGATGATGACTTGCAGTCTCGTCTGGATAGTCTGAGAAAATAGGGGACTTGCGCTTTTGGGGTTGAAGTCATCGTGATATCTTGGTTTATGTTTGGATCTTGGGCTAATTTTGCCACCAGTATGGAGTTACGGTGTAACGTGTTTGCTTCTTCGTTTGGGCTGACAGTTTTTGGATTTAACAATATCAATAAGCTTCTGTATTTGATAACAAAGAGATTGTTATATGCTATGGTTTCTGATAAAGGCTGTTATTGACTTTCGGGAAAAGCACCGTTTGCCAATTTGGAAGTATACTATTTAGATTGATACAAGCCGAAGCCCTCCAACCGCAATGCCGCTGAAGAGAATAAATAGACAACAACAACAACAACAACAACAACCGCAATGCCGGATGATATGGCCCAATAGTCTAGTTGGTTAGGACGTCGGATTCTGATTCCGTAAGCCCAGGTTCGAATCCTGGTTGGGCCTTTTCTTTTGAATTGTTTATGATTACGCAGCATGCTCCTTTTCTTTTAGTACTTTTTATTTTATCACAAAGAAATGCTATGGACCAATTCTTCTTTAAAGATTGTGGGGCATTTCTTTTTGTAAGTCAAGGGTTATTTAGAAATGGCGGATCCTGCGGGATAACAGAATCAAGATACTCACCCCAGCGGCAAAATGCTTGTCGGCTTATCCATCCATACGTCCTAACTTTTGGAGATAATGCGAAATCACGGGACCAGCAATTAAGGGATATATGAGTACTATATTTAGCATACCCCGTACATCCGTCTATCCCAAGCCAATTACTGTCTTTGTTTCATTTCTAAAGTTCACATTTGTTATGTCCGAGATGTTGCGGAGAACGACATACGCTCATAATGGAGATTCGATAGTTCCATCATAATGTACAATTTGTGTGTCTTCAAACTATTACAGAGTATGCTCGCTGCGCCACGCCGGTTACTTTGCTTCTTGAGATCAGCAACCGGCATTAATGCCAGCACAAATGTCAAGTACGTGTACTATGAATTAATAACAAGATAAACAAGTTGTACTGCGTAGTGTCTGGGATGGCGTTAAAGTGGATCACGATTTGTAGAAACGGAAGGAGCTAAGACCGACTCAAGTGCCTGCCCTGTCCTGTCCTGACTGCGCTCGCTGCCTGTACCTTCCGGCTCCCGATGATCACAAGAGCAAAAGACTGGTGCATTTCTGGGCGTCTGGCAGGAAACTGCTAAATAAGTACTAGCTGGAATGAGCTAGGAAAGGGAAGGAAGTGAAATATTGTTTTGTTTTATGAATCGACCCCAAATCGCTCGTCAATCTAAACTTGCTTCTTCATTTATCGCTCTATCATCGTCGTTAGCTGCATTCGACCTGTATTCTATTCCTCGCTGCTTTCACTACCATCGTTTATTCTCCTGTATCCTGCACGAAGCGGTGCTACTTGGGGCCACGAAGCTCTTGGCTTCATTGTTTTGAAGTTGGTTGCTAGCACATAGCCTCTGGCACCACAACACAAAAACAATCAATCAAACATCAGTCGTGCCTCTGTCTTTGTCTGTCTTTAACCTGGCATTAGCCCAAGACTCTGGTAAGATCATCTCATCTCTTTTTGTTTTGTCCTTTCCCTGAAATATGTATCGTCCGACCCCAGGTCCTCTCTTGATCTCGGGAGCCATCCATCGCCCGTTGGTTATCAGATCCAGGGATAGGTCATGTGCTGTATTGTGAAGTGCCGGGTTATTTGTCGAATACAGAGCTTCCCCTCACTACATTGATTTATTTGTGCCCCGAAAACAAAAGATGAATTACTGTACAAGAAACCTTGGGTTGGAAGGATACACCCTCGCCAATAACGAGATTGCTGACGCTTTTTATACAGAGTAGATCCCCCAGTCTATCCTGTCTGTCCTTGTCGGTCGTTTCGTTTCGTGTGCTTCTTGACCGACTTCGTCCCAACTTGCCGTTCTCCTTGGCTTCTTCTACCATCCTGATCTTCGTATTTTGTTTCTCAAGGTCTGTTGCATTCCTTTGGTCATCGTCACGAGTTCGAAATTGTATCGACCTATTTTGATATCCATTTGCGGTCAAATCATCCAACTCGACAAAAATCCCTTAATAGACTCTCTCCCCCAGATACCTGCATCCAGTCCATACTTTGGTTTCCCCAAAGTAAGCAGCTCTCCTTGTCATACTTGGTTCTTTTTTTTTTCTTACCTATTCAACCGAAAGTACCTGAACGACTGCGGCTTTTAAAGCGCTTTTGAAACACCAAGTCAAATTCCATCCCTTCTTACTCTATTTTCACGTTTGTTTTTCCTTTTTGTTGTTGTTCAATCCTGCAGTCTAGTTGAGCCCGCAAAGAAAAGCCAGAAAAAAAAGGAATATCCGCAAGCAGCGAAAGCACTATACAGGTGCTCCGAGCTTTTTTTTTTTTTTTTTTTTTTTTGTGTCTTCATCTTGTTCCTGTGTTTTTTCTCCTCGCTTCTCAGTCCAAGAACTGCTCACCGATCCGCCCAGAAGCAACTCAAACTCCCTGGCGCGGTTCCAACTCTTAGAGCTAGTGTTATAGAATTGGGCCTAAGTGAGCGTACGTGCACCTTCTATTTCGCTGTGCCCCTCCATTTCGAATCCGTCTTTCCATAATCCAACCTTTCACAACAACAAACCGACCCCGGTGTAGGGTTTACAAACGACATTTTTCAAAGCTGGCAGGCAACAAGCGTCGCAGTCTCTCCTCTCAAGGAGCTGGTCTGCTAAATCGTGTCTTTGGAGGAGGTCAGAACAACAACACTTCTCGTTCGCCTGAGTCTTCTGAAAATACTACTGGTCGCCGCAAAAGCTCGTCCACCGCCACCGCTCCCGCTACTTCTTCAGCCACTGGGGCTGCCTCGAGCTCAACTCCCATCGCTTCATCCTCGACCATCGCCTCGCTTCCGATCCGAGCCAAGAATACCAACAAGTCCTCAAAGCACAAAAACCAATCGTTGTCAACATCACTTTCATCGTCGCCGGGAGATTCGGTGTCGCCGTTCGGTTCGCCCACTGCTAGCTCTTCTGGTCTTATGGTGCCTGCTTCGTCATCCAACTCTAAACGCCTGTCGAAATCCGCCGAGCAGTCTCAATCGTCGCATACCTCATTTCTCTCGTCGTCGCCAGAAAAGCGTCGCCGCAGCAGCATTGTGAGTAGCAAGGCCAGCAGCTTATTTCAGTCTGCTCGTAATTCGTTGAGCAGCTTCAGCCAAAGCTCTAAAGCGTCGCCGACCAGCGCCAATTCGAGTCACAAGCGCAACTCGTCATCGTCGTCGTCCACTACCGACCCATCTCCATCTATCGCGACCACTCCTACTAGTGCCCCGGCCAGCTCGTTTGCCTCATCCAAGGCCGATCCATCTTCGCCTCAATCGTCTTCATCTCGTGGTCTACTTCGCAAAATGGGCAAAGTTGACCCGGCCCTGCAGGGCCAAAACAACAACAACTCGGCCGGCGAGTCGCTGCCGACGTCCCGCTCTACATTCCGTGTCGGCGTTTGGGAAGATCGCAATAAGAAGTGCCGTCGTACCATGGAAGACACCCACGCCTACCTGTATAATTTCTTGGAGACGCCCAATCCCACCAAAGATAAAAAGGCCGATGTTTCTCCTGCCGAAATTAACACAGAGACGGATAATGGTTACTTTGCCATTTTTGATGGTCACGCTGGTACATATGCCGCAGATTGGTGCGGTAAGAACATACACGGCATTCTTGCAGAATTGATTATCAAGAATCCCAATCTTCCCGTCCCCGAAATGCTAGACCAGTCATTTACGCGCGCGGATGCGCAGTTGGAAAAGCTCCCGCTGAAGAACAGTGGTTGCACTGCTGCCATTGCCGTGCTGCGCTGGGAGGATCGCGTGCCGAGCGACAAGTCGCCAACGGGATCGCAGAACCTGGTGCCCGTGGCGGCCGCTGCGGCCAAGAAGGCGGTTGAAGAGTCGGCCAAGCAGAGCGAGGAGAATGGCGTGGCACCGAATCCTGACGTTGCTGCCACAGCTACAGAGGCAGTACACAACCGACTAAAGAGTGCTGCTTCGAAGCAGCGTGTGCTGTATACGGCCAATGTCGGCGATGCCCGCATCATTCTATGTCGCAACGGGCGCGCTCTTCGTCTGTCGTATGACCACAAGGGTAGCGACGACAATGAGGGCCGTCGTATTACCAGCGCCGGTGGACTGATTCTCAACAATCGCGTCAATGGAGTTTTGGCGGTTACTCGTGCCCTGGGTGACGCCTACATCAAGGAACTTGTCACTGGCCATCCGTACACAACGGAGACGGTTATTCAGCCAGACCATGATGAGTTTATGATTATCGCTTGTGATGGCGTGAGTATTTTTTGCTATCTTTTCCTCTTGGACGAGTTTACTGTCTATTACGAGATGTTTTTTTTTTGCTAACTGTTTGTGTTTTATCTAGCTCTGGGATGTCTGCTCCGACCAAGATGCTGTAGATCTGATCCGCAACACGGCTGATGCCACTACTGCCGCCAAGATGCTTGTTGACCATGCTCTGAGTCGTTTCAGTACGGACAACCTCTCGTGTATGGTGGTGCGTTTCCAAAAGACGGAGGCCGACTCTACCGATGCCAATGCTGCTTCGACGACGTCGCCGCCTGTCACCAAGAACGAGTTTGCATTTACGCCCACGACTTTGGACGGGGCGGTTGTGGAAGAGGAGTTGAGTCCGACTAGTGAATCAATGCCTACATCAGTTGCAGCCGTATTGAATCAGGGATCACAGGGTAAACCAAAAAATACTTGACGCAATGAGCGCCTTTGTGTTAACTGGTAACGGCGCTTTGCCTGGTTCTCTATGGCTAGATTACGACTGAGTACCGACATGTCTGGCTGATTATTTTCTTGGAGTGTCATTGCTTTTATGTTTGTTTTGTTAGTCCGCTTAGTGTTTGTTTATCTATGTTGCTATTCCACTCCTCAGGCACTGCGTGCTTTGGAGTTTTGTTGTATTGCTTCTATTGTTACTCGCCAGTCAAGGTCAGTTCTAAGATGAAATGAATTTCGTATAACCCTAGTTATGCACAACCCTATGGTTTATGTGTGCTGACGTGTTATACGGCGGCGATTGTGTTCCAAATTACCAGTCGTGATAAAGAGTATTGTGTTGAACAAGAAGAATCGTCATTACAATTGCGATTGACATGAGTTGGATTGAAACGCATATATTTACAAAAATTTCTATGTTTTACATGAGGTTATCCAATATTAAGTAGATGCCATTTAAACAGCAAGTCAGTCGTCTGGGGAAGCAAAACCTTGCACTAGCCAAGTTCTCGGATCGACATAAAAGAGCGGGATTTTAAGTTTTGGTGTGCATGAAGAAGAGAAAAAAGGAAGTAGAAGCGAGACTAGAGAAAGAACAAGAAGAGCACGAGGAGACAAGTAGAGAAGAAGAAAGACAAGCAGAGAAGAAGAAAGACAAGTAGGAAAGAAGAAAGACGAGACAAGTAGGAAAGAAGAAAGACAAGTAGGAAAGAAGAAAGACGAGACAAGTAGGAAAGAAGAAAGACAAGAATGGGACAGGTTATCAAAGTACTACTACTAGCTGAAGAATTGATTGATGTAATGGCAGCTTTTTGTGTTTCCTGACCGGGGCTTCACGAGGTTTTGTTGGAAGAATAATAACGGGAAACGAGGAATTATTTTGGCTCTAACTTGAGAAAACAAGGACGAGCCAGGCAGACCAAGTTGACGAGAAACAGAAAGCGGTAAGGGAAAGATGAAAGCAAAGATAGGTAAAATAAAGAGCCATGGCCAGAAGGAGAGGAGAGATGAGGAAGAGGGATGCCCTGTAGTGGTAATTTCAGGGGATGATTTTTTTTTTTTTTTTTTTTTGCAAGTTGTGAAAAAGCAAAGGAAAGAAGAATGCAGGAACCCAAAAAAAGACAAGGAAGAACAGATTAGAATTGTGTACGACAGGGTGGATTGGGAGAGGAGAAGAGAAGAGAAGAGGAGAGGAGGTTTACACGTGTAGTGTAGTAGGAGTACTTTGTAGTGGTGAAAGCAAAAGATCAAGATGATTTGAGATGGAGCGTTGGTGGGTAGGTGGTAGTCGGCGGTTAAGTACATATTACCACTTAAGTACTTAATACTTAAGTATCTGGGCTGGATGACCGCCGAGTCGACGACTATGGAAGGGTCGATAGGTAGGCGAGATGGGGGGGGGGG
>LKBB01000282.1:0-28527 GCA_001513885.1 Thielaviopsis musarum
GGGGGGTGGGGGGGTGTGCGGAGATTGTATCGAGTTCAGTATCGGGAATCGGAATCGGAATCGAATCAAAAGGGTCAAAGAGTTCTATATGCGCTGGTCATTGTTAGCTGCTAAATCCTTTTTTTTTGGCGGCGGCGGCGTACACGGTGTAGCACCGGTGCCGAGAGTGGCGGCGACGGAGATCTTAGCGAGGCCCGATGAGTGCAGAAAGAAATTTACTGGCCGGAAGCACAGCATAGAGCGGATGCGACTCCAGCCAAGAGAAATTGTTTTATCCGGGCAGTGCTGATGCCGAAAATTGGGTTGGTGTTTCGCAGAGCGAGCTTTCGCTTCTTCATCCGTTCATTCAGTCTTTCTTAGGTTGGCCTGCTTGCTTACCTTGTACTGATGCGCTTTAGTATAGAGGTGTAGAAGCTGCGCTCAGCCCCATGACGCTCCCAAGAATCAAGAAAGGAATAAAAGTTCGACGAATGAAGCGACAGACTGACTTGGTGAAATCCAATATGCGATGCAAAGGAAAAAAAAAAAAAGAAGATACCAAGAAACTGCGAAGTCTGCTGGAGTGTGTTTGTTGTCGATTGGCCTTGTTTTTTTTTTTTTCCTCTTTTTTTTTTCTTTCGCTTCTGCGTTGCCCAAATAGTTAGAAATAAGCAAGAAAGGAGATGGGCGAATTAATAGACGGATAAAATTAAGATGGAAAGTAAATGAACGAAAGAACAGAACAGAACTGAATTGAATTGAATTGAGGGAAGCAAAATGGCGCTCAACTTGGAATTTTGGTGGGCAAACCAAAACCAAACCACAAATCAAGCAATGATCAAGTCAAGTCAAGTTTAAGCCATCTATCCAGAAGCTTGCTGAGCTATCAAATTGATCTGGTGGCAGTAACAAAGGAGGTACGTGGTGGATGTTTCTCTCGCTAATCCTGGCTACAGCTAACAGACATGCTTAATAGCAAATATAGCAACAAGTATAGCAGCTAGTACTACTTACTACAAGCTACAGGCACTCTTTACCAGCTTTGCTTTTCTTCCACCAAGCTTCCCTAATGCCTGTCAGGGCGCTTCGTTTTCTGTTCTTCTTCCTTTTTCTGCACGAAATTACATGCTACTTGTAGAGCTTAAACAGGAACATATCTTATTTCCAGTTGCTCCAGCCACAATTCATTATCTGCCAGTACTACTAGCACCTAGAGCCTTTTTTTTTTTTTTTTCAGTTCAATTTTGCTCTTGGTCAATTTTTGCCTTGCTTTCCTTAAGACCACAATAAGCAAAGCACAAAACAGGAGACTCCCCCCCCCCCCCGATCCACGCCCGTCTTTTTACCGATGAGAACACGCCGCCAGAAATTTTGCGTATGCACTAAATCAATGTATATTCAACTTCCGTGGTGTCCACCCTGCATCGGCCGGGGGGGTTCCAGGTCACGGCCAGCCAGCTGTGGACAAACTAAATAACAGGGAGTAAACATGCGGGAAAAGGAGTAGCTTGACCAGGGCGCCCGGCGTTGGAAGCAATTTAGAAGGACACCACAAGGGACAACCACAAGGAAATGCTAAAAGGGTCACGTTAGAAGCGGAGAATAGTCACCCAACGGCCAACTTCATGTCTATCCGTATCGGCCTGCCAGCTTAAGTAAGTATGTCGGTCAACAAGTCAGTCATTTATCTCTCTCTCGCTGTTAATCTCAAACGACAAGACTGCAAATGCCACGTTGAGAAAATATTACCGGAACTCTGTATTTATGCTCTCTGTTTGCCCTCTGGAAATGCTTCCATTCTCGCAAAGTAAAGTACAAAACCATTCCAAGCCTGTAAAGAACGGGAGGACCCTTTCCAAATAACTAACCGCCCTTTTTTTTTCCCCGGAGATACGGGGTGGGGGCTCAACCCACTTAGGCTTATAGCCGGCCTTTTATCTTTTCTAGATTAAAATCATTTTGACAAGCCCCTACTTTGTATACACAAGTACACAAGAGAAGGGGGGGGGCTCTGCAATCAAATCAAAAGAGCGGTAACCAATACGACTAGTGAGATCGACTAACACGCAGACACCCTGGAAATCACACACCAACCCTCGCTGTATATAACCCTATTAAATCACGAACTCTCCTCCTGGATTTAGCTCTCACGAATGACATTTACTAATAGTGTACAAATAACATCCACTACTAATGTATTCACCACAACAACCCTGCAGAAACCTTTAACTCTTACCGCTTCAGGGTTTTTTGCTTCTCCGCATCCGTAGCCACATTGCGGCCCTCCACCAGCAGACCCTTTCTCTTCCGCACGCCATCCATGTACTTCTTGGCCACATTGTCCTTATCCGCCAACTCGCCCAAATCCTCCAAGTCATCCTCGGTAAACGGCACCCAGAACGGATCCTCATCGAGAATCTCAAAGCCCGCAAAAATCAGCTGCGGCTGCGCTGCGCCCGACGTACGCTTGCGGATCTCATCGGCAAATCCAAACGACTCGGCCACCGGTAGCGTCGCCTGCACCGTGAAGAAAGGCGTACCCTCGTTCATGTTTTCCGAAACAACCCGGCCGCGGCGCCGCGTAAGCACGTCGTACACACGGCCCAATACGTCCGTCGCCGCCTGAATCTCAACCGTGTACATGGCCAGCATCATGCGCGGCGACCAGTCCATGAAGCCAGCCTTGAAGGCCGCCTGGATCGTCTTAATGACTTCGCCGGTCAGACGGCCGAGCTTGTCACGGGCCGATGTGCTCTCGCCCTCGGGCAGAATGATGGAAACGTCTTCGATAAAGACGGCGACACCCTCAACGGGCTCGCTGCAGAGCGGGCCTTGGTTGGTGGCGAGCTGGAAGCCATACGCAATCTTGTCGCTAAAGTGGCCAGCGCTCAGGTTGTCGTCAAGAGTGTTGGAGTTGCCGGGAGCAAAGATGTGCGACAGCACTTGGTCCTTTGTGGTGTCAATGAGCAGGTTGGGACCAATTCTGCGAGGTCCAAACGAGGCAATCTTGTCGACGATGCCCCTCCACGCCTCCTTGCCCTTGCCCTCCTCGAGTGCTGTGCGCAGGCCTTCACGGAGCTCCGTAGCATCAAGGCCCTTGGAGCCAATAAACTCACCATCTTCTTCATCCTCCTCAATATCGCCGTCTCCCTTGGTGTCCTCATTTTTCTTGTCCGAGTAGAGTTTCTTGATGGAATCGGCATTCTTCTGGAGGAACACGGTCACATCCGAGTGCAGAGGCTGCACACGTAGGGAAATCGTTACCTGCTTGGAGCTGGTAGGCATGACTACTCCACCGCGGCCGAGATCCTTGTTGGCAGGAGGGCGCATTTCCCTAGCACGGACAATAGTCTCGCGGTACGGAACAATAGGCGCACCAGCCTGGATTTCACAGCGCGAAAACCGCTCCTGCAAATCCGTCAGGCAGCGCTCCAGGTGAAGCTCCCCAGCAGTCAAAAGAACGTGCTCGCCCGTTTCAAACTGCTCATACTCGGCACAAGGATCACTTTGCACCAAAAGCTTCAGGCCGTTAATCATGTTGTCGAGGTCGGTCGGGTTTACAGGCTCCAGGGCAACACGGACAATGGGCTGGCCTGCAAGGTTGACGCCAGCCAGGTTGGGGGCACCCTCCTGGACACTGCACAAAGTGCCAGACTTGAGAATTTTGCCATCCAGGCCCTTGATACCAAAGACACAGCCGGCTGGGACAGAGTCGAGACTCTCAAGGTTGCGGCCCATCAGCATGTACAGACCCTCAACTGTGATTTCCTGGAGCTGCTCTGAGGCATTTCTCTGAGCAGGAGACCACTTCGGAGGGACAACATAGATCTTGTCGCCAACCTTTAGGGTACCCGAGTAGATACGCGCAAAGCCTATCAACTGCTCTGGGTCAATCTCCTTTTCCTCCAGCTCTGGCATGTACTCGTCAAGGTTGATATCATCCAGAGCCTGCGTAAGAGAGTCAGTATCATTGCCCTCTGCAGCCTGCTTGCGCGCAAACTCGGCACGCTTCTTGCGAGCCAGCTCTCTGGCCTCTTCACTAGACATGGTGCCCGGCTTGCGCTTGTTCTCAGGTAGCTCGCTCTCAGGGACCGAGACAACCTTACTGACATAGACAACAACAGGCTCCTTGTCCTCAATCTTGAAATCAACCATGGCGTCCTTCACGGCAGGGCTGATATAGTTGGCGCCAGGCGAATCGGCAAGAAGGGCAGGCAAACGCTCAGCCTGAGCAGTCTTGGGCGATGGCAGCGACTCCACAACAGAGACAAGCATAGCCACAGAGACTGGCAACCAGTTGGCAAATACGGATGTGAGCGTAATGCGAGGGTCGCGCGACCGTAGAATGTGATTCGGGAGTGTAATATTGAGAGACTTGAGAACCTTTTCGAGCAGGACCGGGTCTCCCTTGCCATGATCGCCACCAATAGTGGCATTGTAGACAGTCCAGATTGGGTCGAGGACTAACTGAACGAACATGGGCTTGATAGACCGACCCTTGAGATGCTTTTGACCGAGAATCTTCTTGGTCTTGGGGTCCAAGTAGAAGTTGCCCCAAAGAACCTTCTCCATGACACCACGCTTCATTCCAAGCTTCTTTTCGTAGATGCTGGCAAACTGGCGCACAGTAAAAGCCCAACCATCGATGGCACTGCTGAAAATGACATTGTTCTTTTCGGGTGCAAAGTAAATGTCGGCGTCGTCCTTTTCCTGGAACTCGTCGTGGTCTTGCTCGCTGTTGTCCTTCATCGCCGCCGCAACCTTGGCATCTATCTTTTCTCGCCAGTTCATGTCTTCCTCCATGCGCTCGCCCTGGAAGAAGCTTCCTAGCACGGCGTTGACCTGTTCCAGAAGTTTTGAAAGATGTGTGTAAGCTTCTGCGGGGGTCATCTTAAGCTCTGTAATGAGGCGATCAATCTTGTTGATTACTAGCAGCGGCTTGAGCTTCTCGACCCATGTCTGGCGCAGAACAGTGACTGTTTGGCTGCAGACACCCTCGACAGCGTCTACTAGAACGCATGCGCCGTCGCAAAGACGCGAGGCAGTGGAAACCTCACTGCTGAAATCAATGTGTCCGGGCGAGTCGATGAGGTTGATCAAATACTCTTTCGCTTCCGGTTCCGCATCGGGCGCAGAGCGGCGCATCATTGAAAAGTAGAGAGAAATAGCTGACGACTCCATTGTAATGCCACGGAGCTGTTCATCGGGACGGGAATCCAGGTATCTGATCTTGCCGGCCAGCTTCGGCGAGATGATACCATTTGTTGCCAGAAGAGCATCGGTGAGTGAGGTTTTTCCATGGTCGACGTGGGCAAGAATGCAAATCTAAAGAAACCGCACCAGTTAGTATGTCTCTTTAGAGCTCAGTAACCGCAGACTTACATTTCTGATGTCATCAGAGTGCCTTTGTAGGCGAGCGAGCTTTTCTGCTGATACAACAGGCATCGTGATCCTAAAACTTTTGGGGTATCGAGTACAAATAAAGAAAGAAAAAAAAAGCAGAATAATCCAAAAAAGGGCTAAAAAAAGCAAAAAAATATTAAATAAATGCGATTGATGCTTAGAAGTGGAGTGAGAAGAAAGTCGCAAGTATCGAAGAAAACCTGCACTTTATATGCAGATGCAGAAAAAAGAAAAAGGGAAAAAAAAAAAAAAAAAGGGAAAAAAAAAAAAAAAAGTAAATGTTTTTTTCTGATCTGCCCGCAATCATTCGTGATGCAGAAAGCGTCATAATTTGTCAACTACCAAATTCGGGTAGTTCTTCGTTTCAGTTATGTATTTAAGCGTAGACACCCCGCTAATACCGCTTATTACGCTATGCTTGGCTCGTTATTTGGCTACAAGCTGAATTGCAACTAACGAGGCAAGCAAGCCCTAACGCCCTCCGCTTTGGAAAAAAATGCTTCACGGGTTTGCCATCACAATCTTTCAGGAACCCCACCCTTTTTCTGTGTCTCGCGAACAAAGACGACGGTCATTTGAAGCTCAACCGCTGCTCAATTAACGACTACAAGCAATTATCGCCAGCTCAAATTCTCACGGCATTTTGAGAGTTTACCGACGAGTCCCACCAATTTTTCGACCCCTCGGCCGAAATTTTCACCAGCCCCACGCAGCCCAGCAGGATTAGGACAGTTTTTTTTTTCTTTGATATTGTCTTCTCCTCGAATAATCTTCGATTTCGATCCCACACACCACGACTGTGATCAAACAACCCCCAGAACCGATTGATCCAAAATGGCGACTTACACCCCCGGCCAGCCTCTGCGGGCCATGGATGATGACAGCGACGTTGAAGAGGAAGCCCTTGTCGCTGAATACCGCGAGCAGGTCCAGTACGAGGACGGCGATGAGGAAGAAGACCAGGAGCTCGACGATGGCACCGCCCAGCCTGATGACATCCAGGCCCGTCTGGCCGCTGCCGCGCTGCCCCTCGATTTCTCGGCCCCGCTGGAGGTCAAGTTCCAGAGCTACGACCAGTACTGCTCTCTGTTCCACTTCATCCTGAACTCGGATGGTCCCGTTGACCTGGAGCCCCCCTCCGTATGTTCATGTTCCCCGGTCCCGATTTTTATGCCCACCCCCGACTCCGATGCCGATTCTGTATCATATCATCCCGCTTTCAATTATCGATTGTTGCCGTCATGCAACCAAACAGCGCCGAAGACTCAATGCTGACAATTTATATCACAGTACTACTGGGCTTGGGATGTTATCGACGAGTTCATCTACCAGTTCGGCTCGTTCTCGTCGTACCGTATGCGCATCGCTCGCCAGGGTAACAACGAAGATGAGCTGCAGATTCTGCGCGAGAACCCCAACACCTGGGGCTGCTACAGTGTTCTCAACGTTCTGTACTCGCTAATCCAGCGCTCCCGCATCACCGAGCAGCTTGCTGCCCAGCGCCGTGGCGAGGACCCTCTGACTGTTGCCGGCGAGTACGGCTCCCGCAACCTGTACCAGCGCCTGGGTTACTTCTCGATAATAGGTCTTCTGCGCGTGCACTGTCTGCTGGGTGACTTCAGCCTGGCCCTGAAGACCCTCGACGACATTGAGCTGAACAAGAAGGCCATGTTTGCCCGCGTCATGGCTGCTCACTTCACCACCTACTACTATGTCGGTTTCTCGTACATGATGATGCACCGCTACGCTGATGCCATCCGCATGTTCAGCCACATCCTGGTCTTTGTTCAGCGTACCAGCAAGCTCCAGAAGAGCGCCCAGAACGACAACATCACCAAGAAGAACGACCAGATGTACGCCCTGATTGCCCTTTGCGTGTCATTCCACCCCACCAAGCTGGATGACTCGATCCACTCCGCCATCCGCGAGAAGTACGGCGACCAGCTGCTGAAGCTGCAGCGTGGCGGCCCCGAGTCGCTGCCCATCTTTGAGGAGCTGTTCCGCGCCTCGTGCCCCAAGTTCATCTCGCCCGTTCCTCCGGACTTTGAGAACCCCGCCGCCAACATCGACCCCGTCGAGCACCACCTGGCCGTCTTCATGGACGAGGTCAAGACCAACATGTGGAGCCCTACTGTCCGCTCGTACCTGCGTCTGTACACCACCATGGATCTGCCCAAGCTGGCTGGCTTCCTGGAGGTTAAGCCTGACGAGCTGCGCTCGTGGCTGCTGGTCAACAAGCAGCGCACCAAGCAGCTGCGCTGGAACGAGAACCTGCGCAGCCTTCTGGACGGCGAGACTGTCAACGTCAGCGACCTGGACTACGCCATGCAGAACGTGAGTTTTTTTGGTTTCTACCGTATCTATGTTCACATGACTAACTATTTTTACAGGAGCTCATTCACATTTCTGAGGCCAAGGTCGGTCGCAAGCTCGTCGACTGGTACCTGCGCAACCTTTCCCGCACTTACTAAGTGCCTTGACGGAACATCACATGTTTTTGTGATGGCATAAAAAAGGGATCACGAACATTGAATCAAGACTAAAACTAGAGAGCAAGGCTCGAGGCAGTTCAAAGCAGGTCGTCCAAAGTCAAAAGGGCTGAAAAACTGTGTGCATTGTGATGGAGATTTCACATTGTTCCATTGGCCAATTTGCATTGTTGGGAGCCCATTGTCTTTATGTGTTCCCCTGCTTTGGGCTTTGGGGTCTTGGAAATTCCCCTTTGTCCTTTTGATTGCTTTCTTGTTTTTTTTTCGGTCAGTCCTTAGAGGGAACCAGGAAGGGAAATCGAGGTGTGTGTTATATGTGTGTTATTCTGTGTCTAGGCTACAAGACAAGAGTACAAATGGGGTGGGCAAATCACGAGTTGGCTCGACTGATGAACCTTTGTCTGTGCTCTTGGAACACCGGTGGCCAGTTGTCATTCCCGTTTGTCTTTTTATTTCTTCTTTTTCTTTTATTCCCGACTTTCCTGCTTCTTCTATTCGTTTTGTCTCCTTTATTCTTCTTACTTCTTTACTAACTTTCCCTCCTTCTACCCACTCATATAGAGGCATCACTCCATCCCATTGTCCTTTTTTTTTCTTCTTATTGTTTCTTTGTTTCCTTGCTTCACATCGTTTTTTGGGACATCTATTTTTTTTTCTTTTGAAGGAGCGTCAAACCGCCGTTCTAAGCCGCTGTTTCTAGGTTCTGGAATCGGGGCTTGAGCTTTTGGGGGTCTGCAAAAAGGGAGAGAGAAAAGTTATGGTTTCGTCTATCATACACACACACGACTAAAGGCGTCGAGGAGTCTTTTTTGATATTTCTCATATTTTTAAGAGAGTGTTTTTGATTTTTTTTTTCTTGCAAATTATTTTTGTGATATAGTAAACTGTGGATGGGCAAAGTGGATTTGTTTTGTGGAGGTTGTGTCACATGGTAGCGCCACATCTACAACCCTTAATATATCTTCTAACCCTATTGTAATAGGTGGGTTACGAGCACAATTCAAGCGTTTTGATCGCGTGAGCACAATGATACAGGTGCTCGCGTGTTATACATGCGCAGAGTAACCAACAATTTCAATGCAAATAGAATGAGGACCAGTCACACATGATCTCAAATGGGAAGCAAAATAAAAAGCTGTACCCACAGGTGTTGATAATATAGCGTGATAAAGTTAGGATGAAGGCTCCTGTCTTGATGCCGGTATTAAGGTGCACAAGAACTACGTATTTGCAATGAAGTAGTAATTAGTTAAAATAGCCATGATTTCCAAGCCGGACTTTATATTACATACTTGAAAGTCATAGAGAAACACTGGAGGATACTCCGTAAAGGACCATGGAACAAAGAACTAAGTAGTAAAGTAGGACACTAACAAAGGTACTAGTAGTAGTGGTATAACAAATAAACGTACGCCAAGAAAAGCTGGCCAGCCAAGACGCAGCGAAATGGCACAACGCAAAGTATAAAGAAGGCTAAGCTTCTTGGTACAAGTGCAAGGCGCAGAATAAATTACAAACGAACAAAGACGAAAAAGAAAAGGAGCATGAGAAAAAGGTTTGTTTAGGCGGTATAGCAACAACAGAAATCCTTGGCTCGAGATATTGCTACATACAACATCTTGGCAAAGTGCTGCATCCGAGTAAGCGTGACGAAGCAGAATATGTGCTTGGCAAAAAGCCAAGAGAACTGAAAGGAACCTTGTGTTTGTAACGGCGCAGTGAGTATTACAAGTATTGACCAGGAAAACAGGGAGCTTGAGAGATAGATTTAGCTGAGAACTTGAAAAAAAAAACAAAAAGCAAATCGAATGATGGCCCGGAGAATATAATTTGACAAAAAAACAACACAAGAAAAATAAGGCAGCGGGATTCAGGATGGCGCTTCTCTAGCAGATTCTATTCTTAGCAAAGAAACATGAAGCGCGTGAATTTCTGTGGTGTTTGGGGCAAGGCGATCGATCTTGATTGTTTCTTATTTTGCCCCGCAAGAAGAAAAGACCAGGGTATAAAGAAACAAATGGGATTAACTGGATAACCCTCATTTGTGCGTGAGAGAAGTGGAGGGGGGGAGGGGGAATAGAAAACAAAAAGAAAAGGAGGGAAACACAAGATGTCAGGCCACTTGATGCACCGAAACAGGCGACTGCAGCTGCCAAACAAGCAGGATGGCAAAAAAAAACAAAAAAAAACAAAGAACCGTCGTGAGTGTTCAATGCAACGGCATAAACGGGGAAGGGAATAGTGAGAACGACTGACGAAGAAGCAGATGGGCCATGTATTTTAAAGATAACGGACACGTGTGTTCAGTATGTATTCCCGGGACTTGGTCCTTAGTGAAGGTACAGTACACTGTACATGGATGAAGCTGCGACTTATGGAGCCTGAGGTATGATCTTTGAAATCTTTGAAGCGGGCGTTGGAACGCAAGTAAGGACAGCAAAGTATATTGCGCACAAGGAGCCAGCCAGGCTGCTGATGCCAAGACTTGAATGCTGATGAAAATCCGTGGTTTTGCAGTTTTCTCAACTTTACGTTCTGGGGCTTGGCTGCATCTTTCGGCTCGCAGGCCTCCAATGCAGCGGCCGTCAACCGACACGACAACGGCTCTTGTTCACCTACGAAGTAGTACTACTGTACTTGCAGTTTGCCCTTGTTAGTTGTTAGCTTTTCACGAGGAAATCCAAGGAAGAGAGAGAAAGAAAGAAAGAAAGAAAGACAGCGGGCGTTTATAGGGGCGCTGTTGGAGCCTATGCCAAGACAAAAAGCGAGCCGATTTTAGGTCAAATAGGAGTAGGTGAATTATCAAACGGAGCAAAAGGGAAACATTTGGAAAATGCCAAGGCCTTGGAAATAAGTACACAGCGGAACTACGTTGGCTGCGCCTTCTAAACGCTGATTCTGAGTACTAGTAAGTACGGAGTAAGTAAGTATGACTTGGGCAGTTGACTCTGACTCTGATTTGTGATTTGGTACTTGTTAGTGGGTATGTTTTGCCCAAGCGCCAGAAGTCTTGGCGAGCTGGTGGAACGGAAACAAAGCTTGTGTTTTTCCTGCGTTGCTTCAGAGAACGTACTAGAAAGAACGAGAGAAATGCAAGCACTTATCGTTTCCCAAGAAACGGGACTTGAATTGGTTGTGGACAGGGTTGGAAGCTGTTTGACGATATCCAAGTCTAGACGTTCAATCTTGCTTGATTGGCTTTTTTTTTTTATTTTTATTAGCACTTTATCTTACCGGTGCGGAAACAAAAATGATGCCATACCGTATTTCTGTTGCTTCTGTACCCTTGCAGTAACTTGTCAACAGTAATACATTGCCTTGTTTGTCATTTTCAACGTGGCACACCCTGCGGCGATATTTGCACGGAGAAAGGACGCCGGACTTACTGTATGATGGTTTTGTTACGCGTGTGGTGGTCTCTGTAGCAGTAGTCCGTAGTATTCTTTGCCTTGACCAGCCACAGACAGTGCCCTTTTTGTCTTTGTTTTTGCCATTAGTCTAGGCGCCAAAAGTCTTACAAGCTCCAAGCTGACCCCGTGATCTCTTGTTTTATTTTTTTATTTTTTTTTTATTTTTTTTTAGAAAGGGAGACAAGAAGACTAGGAGGAGAAGAAAGCTAGGAGAGCAGGAGAAGAAAGAGAGGAGAGCAGGAGAAGAAAGAGAGAAGAGAGCATATCATCTGTTGTTACTCTGTATGTATTTATTGAAACAAAGAAAAGGGCGAGCTAATAAACTATCAAGGGCTACTACTGCTACAAGTTAGAAAGGACCCACTTGCCGTGGTAGTAGTAGCACTTGTTGTCCTTCCTGCCTTCCGCGCGAGACCAACCACGAGCGGCGGGACCACGATTGTGCGCTGGACAAGGTGAGGAAGCAGCAAAATTCTTCACCTCTCATTCTGCTGCCCTTGCTTTTTTTTATTTATTATTTACTATTTATTTTATTTTATTTTTATTTTTCTCTTTTTCTTTTATTTTTTTTCTGGATTTTCTCCTCTTCTCCTGTGTCCGTCGCCGACTGATCCTTTCCCTCCCGTCGCCTCCCGCCAAGACAAAAAAGCTGCGTAAACACCGCCCCGTACATTGTCATTTGTCACGCCCGCTTGATATTCAGCCTGTCTCGGCCCGCTAAGTGGCCAACGCGTCTGGCGTTAACACATGCAAACCTCGTTTTCAACCAAACATCTAACCAACCACTAACCAATCGAACAATCCCAATATCACGCCGTCTTTTCTTGTTCTTCACACGTCTCAGTTGTCGTAATCTGGCTGGGTTGACTTGGTTCTTGGCACCCGTGTTGCGGGGCCCAGAACGCCAGGTATTAATAGCACAGAACAATACAGCACAAGCTTAGCAGCATACTTACTTGAGTATATCATAAATCAAAAGACTCTGTTCTTGTCTGTTACGACGACAAAAAAAATCAGAACAACAAAAGAGGCCCCGACAAAGCAACTCCCGTACTATAACCCACTGAAAAAAAATGAGACGTTTGCTCGCTTAGTCCTATTGGACAAACTGCTTTGGACAAAATTTAATTCTGCTGTTTTTGGCCGTTTTTGGTGTAAGTAAGTTGCGCACTGTCTCGCTCGCTCGCATTTTTTTTCCCTGCTTCTTTTTCCTGCATATCTTTACGTATTATTCGCAAATGCAGCGCTGCAACACAGACTGCAGAGTGCAGTACCGTACCGTCACCGCATTGTTGAGATGTGTGCGTGTAAATATGTGAGATGCACCACCCCGTATATTACCTACTATGACTGCTACTTTTGATTTCTGCTTTTTTATCTTGTTTACACTATGTCTCTCGTCTTGTACATCTGCCAAGACCGAGGGGCATGTGTCGCTAGACAATTTAAAGGCAAACACATGTCTCCCAAGTTTCCAGCCTGGCTTGCCCCTTCTTTTTATTTTCTTTTTATCCTTCCCTTGTCATGCGGTCTTGCTCCCCTTCTTGATAATCATTTCTTGGCCGTGGTCTTTCGAACATTCTCTCTCTTTTCCCAGTCAGCCAGCCAGCACTTTGATTATTCTTGGCTGTGTCCCCTCCTTAAGTGGCAGCCAACCCCAGTATTTCGGTTCGACATAGGATACACCTTTTTCTCTGCTTCCACCACTATTCGCTGCATTCTTTGCATATCTAAGAAAACAGACATATACTTTTTGCTTCCTCATCCTATTCTAACACGCTTGATCTACTGACGTCTTCTTTATTCATCTTGTCAACGTCAAAGACTTGGTCTTGGGGTAATCGCCGCTCTAGCCTGTTTATCATTCTTACACTTTGTCCTAAGCCGCACTGCCGTTCCTTAGCGTTTTCTCTAGGCCTGGTACCTTGCGCCCGCGAATCTCCATAGCTTGATGAGCCCATTTCTATACTATATATATTCATATCCTGTGCCATCCATCGCGTGAGCACTTTTACAGCTGATCTCGCCAAATCCATCTCACCAAAAATCCCGGACTCAGCGCCTTTCGATATATAACACCCAATATTCACTGGCTTATATTGAGACTATATCCTTGGTGACTTTTATCCTTGCATACCAGTCTCGCTTTTCCATAGAGAAGACATTCACCTCCGCGAAATATTGAGCTTGTGCTGATCGCCAACGAGAATATCGAGTCCTCATTTACCATATATCCTACTTGAGAACCTCCATTATTACATCACAAATAACCCTTTTTCTCAACTTTACCCTTTATCCGCGTCCACCCACCCTCCACCACTTTTTGTTTTCTTCCAATTTTTTTTCCCGCAAAATAAAGCACCGCCATGTCTATACATGCTATGCGCGAGAACTACCTGCAGGAAGCGCAGGAGCAGGAAAACAACGTCAAGGAGCCGGTTACCTTTAGCAACCCATTTGGAAACGGCGAATACTACTACCAGCAACCCCGTTCCTGCGAAGAACCCCAAAATCTTCAGCTTTCTAGCTCAGCGCCCGACGTTGCTACTGGGAGAACAAGTGATGTTGAGTATCCGTTTTGGCTGCGCGACCCGTCCAAGGCCGGCCCTTTTGATCCCAAGGCGTACGCCGGTGCCGGAAGGTCGTATTCGCTGGCCAATATCAGACCCGACTCGTGCCACCGCAGAAACTCGAGCATCACCATCATACCACCCAAGATGCCGCACCATCGGTCGTCGACGGGGTCTGATATGAAGAGAAAATCAGATCTTGAGCGTATTCGAGACTCGTCCCCTCCCCCGTCTAGGTAAGCTTTTTTTTTTCTTTGTTTATTTTTCTTCCACTTTCCGTTTCCATATGTTTATTGAGATTGAGCATGAAAAAAAAATCCGTCTTTTGGCCTCCAGCGAGGTCGGATCATGAGAGAAGTTTGAATTCCCAAGTGCGAGTTTACCTGTCAATTGGCCGTCTGAATAAAGTCGGCATATGAATCTTCATCATGCAAAGCAGACGCCCCATCAACTGCTATAAGCCGAGGCCGCCTCTTTTCTTTTTTTTTTTGTCATGTGTGTCGTCGTTCGACTGTAGCATCCACTCCTGATAATGTGCCGTTTTCTTTTTTCTTCTTCTTTTTTTTTTCCTGATTTTCCATGTGGAAGTTTGGTGACTGTTGCAGCTTAGATCATTGGAGCTTTTTGTTCAACGTCTTTTTCTCTTTTCATTGTCAAAGGCACTTGGAGGTGGGGCCTGGCCCAGGCATCTGGAAGCTTCCCGTTGGTTGCAGTTCCGCGCTATTTGCTATTCTATGGCCACGGCTATAGCCACGGCTATGGCTAATGCCTACAGGGAAAAAATCAAGATATGGGGCCGAGGTCCGTGGGCTAAAGTTGCCCCACACTCCTTTACCTCAAAGGGCTGAGGGACGGACGACGATGCGATGCGATGTTGAGCTATGCAACCTCTCGCCGCTTGTCTGTCTGTACTCGGTTCCACTTGCAACAAGTTCAAAGAGACCAAGAAGAAGGAGAAAAAGACGAGTTGCTGGCTGTCACGATGAACATCATAACTAAACATGGCAAAAATAACACGGCCTACATGGTATGCAGTCAATGCCATAAAGATGCAGATGCAGATGCCGTAACCAACGACTTTCTCAAGCCTAGATGTAAGATCTGCAAGGCAGGTCGTCTTCTAACTTGGAGTCGAGGTTCACTTTCACATCTCCAAAACCCCAAGTTGCCAAAAAAAAAAAAAGCACACCCCCGTCAGCAAAAGGCTATTCATTTCTGGATTTGGGGAGCAAAAACAAGCAGCCAGGCAGTCGCATGCGATGGATATGAAATTCTCCGCTATTCTTTGTTGACTCTTTATCCTTCCTTGCTCCTGGCCTGGTCATTGTCCTGGTCGTTGCCGTCCTTGTCTTTTCTTCCTTGTCGCCTTTGCCACTGTTTTCTCCCCAGACATAACATAACAAACATAACATCAAAGGCAGAATTGCAACTGTGACCACAACCAAGTTGGTTGCTGTTGGTGGTGGTTGTTTACCGCTGATAGTGAGAGGCGACATCAAGAGAATATTGCCAATTACAGCAGGCCACAAGCAAGTGCATCTTGGCAGTTGCATCCTGATTTCAGAATAGTTATGGATTTGATTGCACCTGCCTGCACCTGTAACTTGACTGTAACTTCAACTTGCAGCTGCCATACGGTCGGCGGCCTCCCAATTGAAAGACAAGGCAACCAGCTCAAATGGTCCCACAGCTTTTTTACTGAGTTACTGAAACCACTCAATGCCTTGCCTAATTCTTCAAGAAAATCTTCCCTTTAACATCATTTGTTTATTATTTTCATTATTTTGAGTCAAACGTATATGTTGCTTCTCAATCACCAACTCGACAAAGAAATCCCTTTTGAGTTTTTCCCAAGTCCGGAGCGCCCGCTTGCACCAATTTTTTCTTTTCCCTTTTCTTTCTCTCTTGCAACCAAAAAAAAAGTCGCTCCTTTCCCCCTTCCGGGTTGCATTTTTAAACAAAAAGCTTGAATTTTTTTTTCGCGAATTTTTCTTAATCACGAGCTGCTTCTTCGGCAGCTTTCCTTGCAAAAACCCCCGATATTTCTATTGGTTTCTTTGGTCTTCGAGCTTTAATACTAGTTGAAACTTGGTGATTGAAATAAGAAAAAACAAAAAGGCCAATATAAACTCTTCGTCCAAGTTGGTTGTTGGCGCATCCATTAAAAGCGGCTCATTTTTTTTTTTGACTTTTCCTTTTTCTGCGCATGTGTTTGATTGCTTGTGCCGATTGATCTTTTATTCGCCATCTATTTCCCGGGATCTCACATTTTACCATTACATTTTCTTCCCCTCGTCACATTCGCAATTGCACAACCAACTAGTCAATTGTCTAGTGCTCTGTCTTGCCCTATATTTATTCAGAAGCGGCCCGACCAACTCTATCTTAATCTTGACTCACACACCACACCTCTCTTTCTTCTTCGAGTCGCACATCACCATCTTCTAGTATGGCAACCGCAACCATGACCCAGCTAACCGCGACTTTGAAACCGCCGCCCAGATTCCAGCACCATGTTGCTTTCGGAAACCTCGACTCGGTTGAAACCACCAAAAACAACACCATCGGCCTGACGCTCCAGACCCGCCACAAGGCCTTCCACCTACACAAGCTATCGCGCACCTTTATGGTAGGCGTTGACGACCGGGAATACTCGCACGATGCGCTCTCGTGGCTGCTCGACTCCATGGTCGAGGATGGCGACATGGTTGTGTGTGTCAAGGTCAACGAAAAGGAAGTCAAGCCTTCGTCCGAGACGGCCTACAGAAGAGAGGCGCGCGAGCTGCTGAACTGGATCGAGTCGCAAAACATTCACAACAAGGGCATTCATATTACTCTGGAGTATTCTTTTGGAAAGCTGACCCAGACGTTCCGTGGCCTGGTAAGTTTTTGTCTATTTTTTATCTTGTACACTCTAGTGGTTTATGCCAAGAAAAGTAGGCTAACTTGCGGGGTTCTTTTCCCCTCTTATTTCTAGATCGAGGTACATCAGCCAGGCATGCTTGTAGTTGGCACAAAGGGAAAAGCCGCTCAGGGTATTCAGGGCGTGTGGAATTCGCGCAACAGCTTCTCCAAATACTGTCTCCAGTACTCGCCCGTTCCCGTGGCAGTTGTGCGCCCCAAAGACAAGCGCGTCAAGAAGAAGGAAAAGCGCAGCAACGACCCCGGCCGTCGCGGCTACCGCGGCATGCTCCGGTCCAACGGCGGCATGCACGAAATCGATATGGACCTCGACGAAATGCAGAAGCTCATGGAAACCGCCAACACGGCCGACGAGGAGGCCCACCACGTGGCCCGCGCCCTGGGTCTGCCTGCCTCCTTTGACCCCCTCATCAAGGGCATCGACCCGAGCGCCCTGCTGCGCGGCCGCGCATCCGCTGCCAACAGTCGCCCTGGTTCGTCGTCTGGTCACGCTGTTACCATGACGGGTCTGTCGCCGACGGACATTAAGAAGGCGCATAAAACCGCTGCCGCGGCGGCTAGCTCGTCGCAGAGAATTACAATTGCTACGCCGCCTGCGGTGGTTCGCTCAAGAGTAGGCAGTGGTAGCGCAGCTGCTGCTGCTACTGCTGGCGCCGGTGGCACGGCCAACGCGAGTGATGAAGACGATAGCGACGGCGTTGACTCGGAGATGGACACGCCCCGGCCGGCGGCTACGCGGATCCAGAACCGGGAGAAGCTGCATAGAATGGAGGTGGGTGAGGCTGCTGCACTGAGGCAAGTGACGTGGGACTCTGATGAGGAAGAATAGATTCAGACATGGATCTATCAGTTTTCTCGCAAAGTTCTTGCAGCTTTCATTTCACGATTCTCCCGGTTGCGTTTCTTTTCTTTTCTTTTCTTTTTTTTTGTTTATTTCTTGTTTTATCTGGGCCTTCTACTATGGCGTTTTGTTCTTGTTGTTTATTTTCTTGGGGGCGGTACTCTTGTAGCGTTTTAGAGGCTTGAGGATATTGCCTCTTCATTTTTTCTTTCTTTTGCATTATCACGGCTGGCTTTTGTGTCTTGAGGTTCTCTCTATATGAACCGACCTGAGCTAGCCATGTGGTATGATTTCTTGCACGTTTTTGATTTCTGAACATCCGTTTTGTACGGATACAGCGGTTTGTTTTATGAATTGTTTTTATTTTTGACTTTACTTTGATAGTCACATACATCTCTACTCGTTTACAGAAATATCATGAATATAGAACGTGGACGGGCTGTACCCCAAGCCATGTACTACTATATAGATGTTATTCGTCAACTTATAAACCACGTGATATACCAAAGTGATGAATGGCTGCCCTTGATAGACAAAAACAAACGAATGCAAGGGACATGGTAAAAGGAAGAGATTGGGAATGGGATCAGACGGGATTGTAGCAAGGACATCGTGAGTAAACGAGGCCGGCTGACGTGGAGCATGGGCTAAAGTTTTCGTTTGACATTTGTGTACGCGTGTTGTTTGCGCTGAGAAGAAGAACTCATCTGGTGATGGGCTGGTGAGATTTTAGGGCTGCTTGAAGAAGGACACAAGTCTCATCGACAGGGCACAAATCGGACGGTGTGGGATGGTGAGATGTAAGTAGTAGTACTTAAGACCAGAAGCTGTGCGTGCACAGCAGAAGCGAGACATGCATCGTTAGACTAGATTAATCGTTGGGTGCTGATCATGTAACTGGGCTCACCCTAGGGTTACTCAACATGAAGTAAAACCATCTGGGGCTGGAAAAAAGGAAATACAGAACCTCAGCCAAGACGTACCAAGAACAGCCAAGCTAGGCAGTGTTTTTTTTTTTTTTTTTTTTTTTTTTTTTTTTTTTTTGGAACTCAAAAGAAAAGAACCCCTCTTTCTCTGCTTTCAGTGTTCTTTTTATTTTATTTTTTTATTTTTTGCTTTTGCAGCTGTTTGCAGCAAGAAGCAAAAAAAAAAAAAAAAAAAAGGCTTGCGTGGCCCGGCTTGCGCGTAGATCAAACATAAAACATATGGTCTTTTTTTTTTCTTTTCTCGTTTTTCCTTTCGTTTCATCAAGCTGTTGTTGGACGCGTGGGGTTCTTCTCTTGACTGGGTAGCAATTTTTCCGGTTTTATTGCATTTTTCTCTTGCATGCGTCGAGTTGAAACAAGGCTTGGAATTAGCACTGCCGTGGTCAAAGTTGTCGGGATATTTTCAGTCTTTTCTTTCTTGTTCATAACTTTGACAACAAGTGTACACATATATTTGGCTCCGGACGGCATAAGCCACTTCATGAACCAAGTTGAGTTACAACACAGCCAAGCAACTGGTTTAATAACTGGTTCATGTTGAACTGTGCTTTATTTTATTTCTTTTTTGGGGGCTTTTCCTTTGTGGGTTTTGGCAACAGTGGTTGCGCGTTATTGGAGGAGAATCTTTTAAAAATGGGCAAGTTGGTGTTTCGTCTCAAAAATAGATTAATATACTTATTTACTTAAGTAAGTAGCAGTACATGTGTTATAGGCCCATTGTTCTGGGCAAAAGAATCCCCATGGTCAGAGGTTAAGTTAAACCTTGACGCCTTGTTGATCTCCTCGGAACCAAATGATATGGAGAAAGAAAGAAAGAAAGAAGTGAAAAAGAAGGCCAGAGCCCGGTTCTCTTCCAACTCGACGTTTCCCTTTCTTCTTGAATTTTTATTTATTTTTAATCTCAAACCATCACTCTTTCTCTTTCTTTTGTGTGTTTGTCCGTTTTTCTTTTCTCTGCCTTGGCCTTCACTTATCTCAAAGCTTCAACCACAGTGAGCTTCGTAAGGTTTAATGCCTGTTCGTTTTTGTTAGTTCTTTCATTACCAGCTGCGCTGCCTTTCTATTTTTTTCTGTATAATAATCCAGCTGTGCTGTTTACTTTTTCTTTTTTCTTTGTATTATTACTTGTTTATTCATCGACATCGTGGCTGGGCCTTACTTTCCACGTTTAAATTGCTTCCAGCTTTCTTGTATTATACTTCTGCAACCAACAAACCTTATCTTGTCTTCTTCTTTGGTCTTGCGCCGATCACCATTTCTGGTCGAGTTCCTTGCTCAACCTTCATCATCGCATTTTTACATCGTTAACCAAAAGTCCTTGCTTTCTTTGCCGTTTTTAGCCCTGGCTGGCTTTGAATTCTTTTTGTCTCTACATCTCAACGGCTACAGCAAAGTTCGGCTTCAATAACCGAGTCGTACAACCACAGTAACAGTAAAAGCCAATTTTGGTTTGCTGTCATACCTTCCTTTGACTCTGTCCCTGCCTTGACTTTACCTCAAGGAACAACAGCAGGAACAGCAACTTCCGGCCCCATAAGACTGCAGCTGCATTTCATCTGGGGTAACTGCTTCCTCCGCGTTCTTGCATCGTACCTCTTGCCTTTTGCTTCTCCCTTTGACCTGCGTTGGCAAGTGAAAGGAAAAGGAAAGTACTCGAACTAAGCAGGGCTGTTACCAACTTATTCTGATTTGCTTTGCATTTGGCGCGAAGGATTCACTTTTGAGAGCCGCGAAATCAAATACGCCGCACTATCAAAATTGAATTTGGCCAACTTCTGCTAGTCCAGATTGATTGATTGATTAAATATTTAACTGCTGGTCCAGTATTTTTGAGTGAAAAATAATAGAAAAGAAAGAAGCATTCCAATTCCTTGTTGCTATTTCTTCTTCTTTCCTTTCTTCTCCCTTTTTCCTTTTCCATCGCCTGCTTTCAGCGGCTGCGTCAGACAAACAAGGGCAACAAAACGAGAAGCAAAAACATCACAGGCTTCATTCTTTTTGCGTGTTGCTGCTTGTTTTGTATAACTGGCTTTGTCTCTCCTTGTTCCCTCTTTGTTTATCTTTTTTTTTTCTCGTTCTGGCTCTTTCCTTTTTCTTCGTTTACTTTTGTTCCTTCCTCTTGCCACAAACATCTCGCTCGTTCTTTCCTTTATTGCTTCAGTTGGGGTTTTCACTCACTTGCCTTTTATTTTTCTTTTGGTTTTTTTTTCTAGCAAAATTTTCTTTCTCGTATTCTTTCTCTCTTTCATTTCTTCCTCTTCTTCCTCTTCTTCTTCTTCTTCCTCTTCTTCCTCTTCTTCTTCTTCTTCCTCTTTTCCTTTTCTTCTCCTTCTCTTCACATCCTGAAAACGGGCTTCGAAAACTCGCCAAGACAATTTGCTGCCGTCTTTCTTATCACTCAGACAGTCTTCCTCAGCTCGGATTTTAGTTACTCTTTATCATCATCGCGTCAGCCTGCATTTTTGGTCTGCATCAACTCTTCTGCTTCTCATTAGTTGAACAAATACGAGCCATATATCTGCATTCGCTACGCCCGTTTTCCGCCTTTCTGATCGTCTGGTCAAGCAAAATAAAGGCAATCCAAAAGTCGAAAAGTAACTGCTGAGCCCCGGCAAATTCTGGCTGTGAAGTGTGCACTGAGCGTTTTTGTTTGCTTGCCTTGCATCGACCACCAAAATCGCCTCGCTTTTTACTGGATCGCTTCGCCTCTCCTTTTGATTTTTTTTTCTCTCTCTCTTCTTTTCTACTCCTCTCAAATGAGCGAACAAATCTTTTCCAACTCAACTTTATCCGTACCTGCTGCCGACCCCGACGTCCTCCCCGACTTGCCCCCGGTCGATTCGCATTCGCCCTCCTCATTGGCCGCCATGTTCTTTTCCTTCTTCTCGTCCTGCGCCCAGTCGCAGGACTCGTGCAACGCCACCCCGCCTTCCGCGCCGCTCTCATCGCTTCTCTCGCTTTTCGCCATTTTTATTGCCTTCCTCGCCCTCGCTCACACTCGTATTCTGCCGCTCCTCGAAACCCGCCTGCTGCCTGCTCTGTCTTCGGCTACTATTGACGGCGACGACCACATCCTTCCGTCCCATGCCCCGGCCGGCCTACGCGCCGTCCATGCCGATCACGCTAAGCGCTCTGCTGTTAAGCGCGGTAGCGCCCTTGCCTTTTCCCTGACTGTGGCTTTGGCTGCCGAAGTGGCTTTATTGGTTGTCTGCGAAGTTGCCGATGTCTTCCCGCAGCGTGCCCGCGCTTCGGTCATGGGCGTCGCCGTCCCCGTGCTTCTGGCTCTCCTAGTCGTCGTCGTGCCCGCCCTGCAGATCCGCAGCATCGTGATTGCCATGCTGGGCAAGTCGTTCCGCTCGCCCACCGGCAAGCTGCGCAAGCGCACCTGGGCCGTGTTTATCCTGCTGATGGCGCTCTGGTTCGCCGCCTTTTACAGCGTTGGTGCCGTCGTGCCCCGCGTCGAGCCCACGCTTGTGCGCAAGGGCTGGCTGTACTCTCACACGCACGCCTCGGCCGTCAAGACCCGCAACGGCCTCGTGATCGCCAGTCTGTCGCGTATCGGCGTCATCGGCGTCGCCCTAACCGCTCTGCTATCCGGCTTTGCCGCCGTGTCTGCCCCGTGGACCACCTTCTTCTCGTCCATGACGTCGCCTTTCCGGCGCTCGCGCACTACCGTGTCCGAGGCTACCGTCGCCCGCAAACAGGCTGCGCTGGATGCTACATCCGAGCTCCTTGCTGCCAAGCGTCACCGCATCACCATGCTCGAGCGCCGCACTTCGTCGTCTGACGACTCTCTCCCCTCACCTGGCCTGGTGGGCAAGGTCCTTGGCACCTTCCGCGGCCCGACAGGCGATGAGGCTGAGATCCGCAGCCTGCGTTCGGAAATCACCGGTCTAGAAACCATGGCGCAGTCGCTTGCCTCGCAGCTGTCTTCGCTCCTTGCCAAGCGTGCCGCTGCCGTACGCGCCCGCACCTGCATGGGCCGTCTGCTTGCTGTGCCCGACTATATCTTCGCCGCGTACTGCATGTACCGCATTGTGAGCACCTCTCTAACGGCGCTACACCACGCCTTTTCATCCGGCGCCGTCTCCGACGCCGACCCTGTCAGCCGCGCGCTTGGCCTGATTGCCCTGCACTGGGACTCGTCGCTGGACATTGCCTCGTGGGCGCGCCAAATCTCCTTCCTCATGTCTGGCGGCATCCTGCTGCTCAGTGCCAACTCGGCCCTGCAAACAGCGCACATTCTGTCGCGCTGGGCGCCGCGCTCGCTGCTCGCCCACGCGCGCTCAAATCTGCCGCTGCTGCTGGGTCAGATCCTGGCTGTCTATGTGATTGCGGCGGCCATGTTGCTGCGCTCGTCGCTGCCGTCGGAGGCGCGCGGGGCGGTGGCCGATGCGCTGGGCGGTGGCGTGCTGCAGTTGAGTTTTGTTGATCGCTGGTTTGAGACGTGGTTCCTGGTGGCGGGCGCGGTGACGGCGGCGGGTATTTGGGTTGGCGGCAAGTTGGAGGTGGACGAGGAAGATGAGTTTGAGGCTGAGGAGAAGGGCATGGTCAAGAGATGTTAATTTTTCATCCCTTTCCATTGTCACTTCTCGTTATCTTTTGCTCTTTTTTTATGTCCTTCCACGCTGCGTACGTTCCTCTGCCCTAATGACACTCTTATTCTTCATTGATATCCCTTCTTTTATTTCTTTCCTGTATATTATGTTTTTGTTCTTTTCCTATGTCAAGTCTGGAGTCTTTGTTTCTACTGGAGGTGGTACCTTGCTTTTCTATTTATATTTCTCCCACAGCTTCACGCTGCTCTTCCTCGCCATAACTATTGTCTTCATTCTCCTGAATCGCCAACATATTTCACAACATCTAGTCTTTTACTATACAAGTCATGTTTTTCAGTTTTGTACACTTTCTTATCATATTTTGTAGTACTAATAGTAGTAGTAGTAGTAAATGCATCATCTTGCGCATAACTAATCAACATAACGCTGAACCCCAAATAACCCGCAATGAACTTGATCAAATTTGGCTGCACACAAAAAACAAAAAATAAAAGTCAACAAGCAAAAAAGAAGCACCCAGCACAAAATAAACTCCAGAAATCAAATCCACTTGAAAAAAAGCCAGTAATTACCAACTTTTCCACCTCTTTATCGAATATATTCGTCTGCTCCCGGCCCAATATTCGCCGCTCTTTCCTCCCTCCCATCAACTCCCCACGAACAAACACTGCTCTTCTCTTCACATCATCTTTCACATCGGGGTATTCAATTTTTTTTGTTTTTCAGTTTTTTAATCGCGCTTTTCTTTTTTTTGGTCTTGTCTTTTGTCCCTTTTGTCTTTTTGTTGTTGTTGTCGTCCCAAGAAAAAAAAAAAACACCCGTCATTCCCTCACTTTTAGATACTCTCACGACGCCATGGTCCGGCCGTTGCGTCTGCTGCGAGGCTGAGAAACAGTAGTCCAGCCATCGTCGTCGGGGGTGGCCGCGGTAGCGGCAGCGGCAGGTGAGGCGGCAGCGGCAGCAGGGGCAGCGGACTCGCCCTCGGGGGCGGTAGCAGTCACGGGAGTGGACGGCACCGAGTTCTGCTCGCGGATGTCGCGGTGGTTGTCGCTACGGTTGTGGTTGTCCCGGTAGCCGTTGTTGTTGTAGCGGGAACCGCGGCCGCCATCGTTACGGCCACCACGGGGGCCACGGTTGTCACCGCGACGGGAACCGGGGGCACCCCGGGTACCACCACTAGAGCGCCAGTTGCCGCTCTCAGCAGCGCGCGAAGGCTTCTGCTCGCGAGGCTCGCGGGGCTCACGAGGCTCACGAGGCTCGCGGGGCTGCTGGTCACGGTTGCGGTAAGGCAGCTTCTGCTCAGCAGCATGGGCTTCAGTCTTGGCAGGGGCCTCGGCAGTCTCAGCGGGCACCTCAGCGGGCACCTCAGCAGGCTTCTCGGCAACCTTCTCGGCAACCTTCTCAGCAGCCTTCTCAGCAGCAGCGCGGGCCTCGGCCTCAGCCTTCTCGACAGCCTTCTCGACAGCAGCCTTCTCCTCAGCTTCCTTGGCACGGGCAGCATCCTCCTTGGCCTTCTCGTCGGCCTCCTTCTTCTCCTTCAGAGCTTGCTGGTGCTTCTCCTCAACCTCACGCTCACGAGCGCTGGTGTCAATGGGACGAGCAGCACCGAAGGGGTTGGCCTTGGAGTTGGCGGCAGCGGCAGCGGCAGTCTCGGCCGACTCGGTGACAGTGCGCTTCTGGAGGTTCAGGCGGGGACGGCCAACGGGAGCAGTCGAGGTGGCGGGCGAAGGGGGCACATCGGCAGGAGCGTTGTCGGGGCGCATGTTGGAGCGCCATTGGTTGTCGCGCTCGGCAGCGGTGGGGGCACGCTCGGCACGGGGAGGACGCGAGTCGTCCTGGTTCTGCTGGCGACCCTCACCCCAGGCAGCACCACCTTCACGGGGACCACGGCGGAAGTTCTCGCGGTCACCGCCGTTGTGGCGGTGGGGACGCTCCTCAAATGAGGAGCCAGGGCGCTCCTCCTGGGGAGGGGGGGACAGAGGGCCCTTGCGCTCCCAGTTACCGAGCTCGCGGATGCCACGGTCCTCGACAGGCTCACGGGGAGGACGACGGTCCGAGAATTCACGGTTGTTGCGGTTGTTGTTGGGGAGCTCGGCCAGGGGACCCTTGCGGGTCCAGTCGAGGTCACGACCAGAGCTGAAGCCCTCGGGGCGGTCCTTGGCTATTGAATTCGTTAGTACTGTATTCGCCAACTAGACAGCGTCGCATGTAAAAAAAAAAAAAAAAAAAAAAAAAAAAAAAAAAAGTAAAAAAAAACACATACGGGGATCCGCAATCTTGATACGGATGGGCCGGCTCTGGAAGGAAGTGCCGTCCAGCTCCAGGGCGGCTTGCAGACCATCGGGGGTCTTGAACTCGGCGTAGGCGAAGCCCTTGGGGCGCTGGGTCTCGCGGTCCTCAATAATGCGGACAGAGACAACCTCACTGGGCTGGAAGAACTCGGTAACAGTCTCGATGGTGGCGTCGTAGCTCAGGTTACCGAGGTGGGCGGTGTAGGGGGGCTTGTCAGGAATCTCCTGGGGACCCTGGTGGCGGGGAGCGTAGTCTAATACGGACATGTTAGTAACAATCAGCATCTCATATAGGCCGAGCGGACATACTGCGCTCGTAGCGGTCACCGCGATCATTGCCGTAGTTGTTGAAGCCACGGTCGTTGCCGTAGCTTGAGCCGCCGTAGTTGCGGCGCTCGGGCATAGGCAGGGCCTGGGTACCGGTCACTGGAAAACTGTTAGAACCGTTGCAAGTTAAGCTACAGGAATAGAGTAAGGTAAACTTACTGATGTCATCCTCGACGTCATCGGCCCAGTTGCCAGAACCTCCGAACGCTATAGTACCCAATTGTTAGTATATGTCACCGTATTACCAACTATGGGTCGTTGGGGCTTGTCTATAGGGTCTTAGTGAAGTTACTGCAGCAAAATGACGACAGCAACAGTCATTGCAGACAGCAGACATGGAAACGTTGCCAACAGCAGGTATAGAAACACTTCCGGGACCAAATTATTGGCCGACGGAAATTCCAACTCCAGGAGGCGGCGGCATATATGGATCATATCGGACATGACGGTGTATGGCAGGAATGACTAACAGCTATCGTTCATGAAGTCGCCCAGCGACATCTTCGTGACCTGCTCCTTCTTCTTGGGCGCTATAATACAATAAGAAAGACAAAAGTTAGCGACTCGTATATCCATGACCCAATCAAGGAAGCGGAGACAAATGGGGGACGTGAAGGAGGGGGCGGGGCTATGCGGCCGGAGGCCCGTTTCCAACACCTCGGACTGCCCTGTGATTCTCTATGACGTCGGCTTGATTTCAGACATGTTCTCATGGAATGTTTCCCGATTTGGCAGTTTGCGATGGCAGCTCAAGCCTGATGGAGTCGTTGCCGACCCTTTGGGGGCCTATCGCTTTGTGATATGATGTGCGTTGGTCTCCATGTCTCTGGTTATCTGGCTCCCCGCCCTAGACCATCCTGCGGACCTGGGGTTCAAAATATGCAAGTCTGTGTGTGCGTTTGTGCGTGGGAAGATTTGTTGTACGGCGGGCATTTTGTCCAGTGCCGTCAATGTGTGTGCGATCATGATAGGCCCAAGACCGAACGAAACGAAGAGACTTTGTCGTCGCGCGGTGCACAGGAGACCACCGTTGGTAAAGATTTTTTTTTTCATATTATCCGTTTTTTTTTTCTTCGCACACAAAAAAGTTCTGCTGCATATTTTTTTTTCCCTCGCACTGGGAGCCAAGAAAAAAAAAGTCCATCGCCAGCCGCGAATTTCACTTCACACAGCGAAAAAAAAAAAAGAATTGGCAGACAGAAAAGCGAGAGCGGGGAGACGCCGTAAAAAAAAACATGGAGGGCTAAAAAAAAATAACATCGTCGAAATCAGGACTTGGCGGCCAATTGGAATGAAGCGGCGGTTGCGAGCGAAGAAAGCAAAGGGAACCAATTGAACTGAAAAAAATCAAGCTGTAGAGAGTCGTCGAGAATCGCAGGACAAGAAATCGGTGTCGTCATGAAAGAGCGCATGGAGAAAAGTCGATCCGTACCCATGATTGCAAAAGTGGTGAATGTCGAATGTGCAAAAACTGCTGATTCGAAGGGTGAAAAAAAGAAGAAATTTGAGAAGTCGGTGTTTTTTTTTTTTTTTTTTTGGAGTCCCCCAAGCAGGTTAATGCCGGTTTTTCGCTAGGGAAGGAGAAAAAAAATATAGTGAGGGCTGCCAAAATCTGGCGCGTTGCGACTAAGCTGACGGTCGCTATAAGGGAAATTTGAGGAACAAAAAGAAAAAAAAAAAAGTTAATGGCATGCATCCCACTATTATACCCCTCCATTCAATCCATCAAAAGCTTAGCCCAGCTTCTAATCAGTCCACCATGGTTTGCCACTTTAGCTGTATCACTTCATGAAGCTTTAAGACAAAGTCTCATAAAGCTTTGTGGTAAGTACTTACTACGTATGTACTCGTCCACAATAAACGCTGATTCTTAGGTGTGTGATGCTTAAATTGAGCTCGACATAGCCCAGTACGCTTGACTTTGGAATTTCCCGGAGCCTCATCATATTTGCATCGCGGACATCATAACATTGCATTGCATAAACTGCTATAAGCATCACATAGAACCCACGCAAACAATACACTGTGACCAGAGAAACAAGAAACCCAACAACAAACAACCCGAACAAACGCTTTGGCAAACGCGAAAGAAACAAAAAAAAAAAAAGGGCATGTCCCTTTGTGCAGCTAGTACTTGTACGCTCCGTTTCATTTTCCTGTCCACCTACTGGATTGAGCCCACAAGGAAGGCTGGCTTAGCGGCATTCACATTTCAGGTCTGGCCAGTGCTTGCAGCGGGCTTTTTTTTCTTTTCTTTTTTTTTTTCTTACAGAGCTGGAAGGGCCATGGCCAAGTAAAGAGCCCCCCCGAAGCAGCCGGACTTTGCTCATCGGAACGGATCTCTTTGGGTACATATGGAGAACTCTGTTGTGTACGGAGTCCAGATAACCGGAAACACACCGGACTAAGCAAACTCCAAAAAAAGCTTGTAACTATTGTGTGGATCTGGCAGCCGTTGACTGTCGAAACGGAAAAAATACGCCCAGAACAGTAATTTTCTCGGTGGCTGGCGGTCCTTTGCCATCAAATCAAGCTAACTCTTGTTTTACTACGCTTCCTTTTTTTCTTTTTCTTTTTTTCTTTTTCTTTTTTTCTTTTTCTTTTTCTTTTTCTTGCTTCTGCTACCAAATTTTGGCTGGCTCCATATGTCGTAAACGGATAAATGCACTATTGGTGTCAGGCTTGATTGCATTGTATTGATTGTTCCACCGGTCCTTTTTCTATGTTGATGTTGTTTTCCTTCCCCCCCC
>LKBB01000286.1:0-12356 GCA_001513885.1 Thielaviopsis musarum
CCCACCCACCCACTGTGGAGACCTGGAAAAAGGTGCCTAGAAACCCAAAAACAGTGCACCAAATCTAGAATATCGATTAGAAGCTTTGCCACTAGCTGCCAGCTTGGCCTCAATAGCGGCAGGAACAGCAAGCAGGGACCTGCTTCAAGTTTGCAGCAAAGTGTAGGATATTTTCCGCGTTCTGATTTTTTTTTTTCCCTTAATTTTGTTTTTTTCTTCTTCTTTCTTCATCAACTTTACTTGCCGGAAAAGTGAATTTGCTGAATCTCAACTACGCACTCATCAATCCGCTGCTGCAGACATGAGATTCTCGTCTGTTTGCGTTGGCCTTTTGGCGCTGCTGTCGCCTGTGACGGCCGCCTGGAGCAAAGAGGGTAAGCTGAGCCCAGCCCAAGCCAGCCAGCCAAAGCCAGCCAGCCAAAGCCAGCCAGGCTAGGCTATGTCGCCAATTGCTTTACTTATACTACAAGTACTGACCGTCTCAATCTCCAGACCGCGAAATCTTCCGCGTTCGCGCCGAAATCCAGTCCGCTGAGGGCTCCGATGTCACCTTTTACTCGTACATGGGCATCACCCCGTCGGCCACCCCCGACGACATCAAGAAGGGCTACCGCAAGATGACGCGCATGCTACACCCCGACAAGGTGCGCCAGCGTCTGTACGCCGAAAAGGCTGCTGCCGCTAAAAAGGACGGCAAGCCCAAGGCCAAGCCGCCGGCGCCTTCCCGCTCTGAAATCAACAAGGCCATTAAGATTGCCTCGGAGAAGCAGGGCCGCCTGACCATTGTCAACGATATCCTGCGCGGCCCCGGCCGTGACCGCTACGACCACTACCTGTCCAACGGCTTCCCGCTGTGGAAGGGCACCGACTACTACTACTCGCGCTACCGCCCGGGTCTGGGCACCGTACTGACGGGCTTCTTTATTGTTGTCGGCGGCGGCTTCCACTACCTGGCTCTGTACATGAGCTGGAAGCGCCAGCGCGAGTTTGTCGACCGCTACGTCAACTTTGCCCGCGACACTGCCTGGAGCGGCCTGGCCAGCCGCGCCCCGCCTGCGCCCACGTCTCCTGTGGCCGAACCCGAAGAGACCGAGGAGGAGCCCGCCGCGCCTGTTCCGAGAAACCGCCGCGAGAGACGCCTCATGGAGAAGCATGAGAAAAGCGAGGGCAAGAAGCCCGTGCCCAAGCGTAAGCCGGGCAGAGCTGCTGCTGCTGCTGCTGCTGCTGCTGTCGAGGAGGAGGAAGAGGAGATTGAGGTTGGCCCCGTCGGTGCTCGCAGACGCGTCGTTGCTGAGAATGGCAAGATTATGGTTGTTGACTCTCTCGGCGACGTGTACCTGGAGGAGCAGGACGAGGAGGGCAACGTGAACATGTTCCTGCTTGACGTGAGTTACTCCAGCCATCCACCCATCGCACTCCCAACATATACATATCATGCTAACTTTATCCGGTTCTCTAGCCCGAAGAGCTCCTCCCCCCGACCGTCTACGACACCGCCATCTTCCGCCTCCCCATTTGGGTTCTCAACACCGTCAAGGGCCGTCTGGGCCTGTCCAAGGGCTCTTCTACCGCCGAGGGCCTTGTCGGCAACGCTGAGCTCAATTCCGAGGATGCGCAGGACATTGGCTCTGACTTTGAGTTTATCGACAAGTCTGTGGATGATTTGGGCATGGCCAAGTCTTCGGGCTTGCAGGCTGCGGGCGCCAAGAAGCGCGGCGGCAACAAGAAGCGGTAAAGTGGCCGTGTTTGGCAGTAGTACAAGGAGGAAAGTTGTAGATTGCTAGAACTGGAGAAGGATGTTAGAGAATCAATGGGGACGGTTCATGCTACATACATACACTGTTACAACATAGAAAACGGAAAAAAAAGTTGACATTGCTTAGTTACCCGCATCACATGCTTCCAAACAGCCTATGACGTCACCGGAGTAAGCAAAGGTGTGATCTGCACTACTTTAATGATTCTACATCTTTTACATCTTCTCAATCTCTGTTTATATCAAGAACACCGCGTCTCGTCTTTTGTATCTTATGGTATGAAGTTGCCGTGTCTGTAAAAACAGCCCACGGGATTATGTAAAAAGCAGAACGCGTAAAGAAAAGAGCAAAATAAAACCAATAATAGCAACCAATACAAAACAGATAACGATGCAATCCCCAGACAAAATAAAAATAAAGAATCGTGGTCATGACGTCGTGGAGCTTTTCTCTTGTTTCCATTGGCAAGAGAATATAAATATGTTATGTTCGGGGGGAAGCAGCTGACCTAGTGCATCACATCCATGCGGTAAAAGTCGGTCGATTCATACACCCGGTCAAACGCAGCCGGTCTGTACGAGACTTCGCTAGCGCCATAGTGCGAGTACACCACACTCTTGACGCTGCCGTCGCTGGGGCTACGCTGGTGCTGGTTGTGCGACTGAGTCTGAACCTGCTGTTGCTGCTGCTGCTGCTGTTGCTGCTGCTGCATGTCCATGTAGTCTTCGTAGCCACTGACCATGTACGGCTCGGGAGCACATGAACCACCACAGCCGTCCTCGGCAAACGGGTCCGCATCAGTGTTGATCCACGCGCCGCTGGCACTCTGAACAGCATACCCCGCGCGAACCTGTGCCTGCTGCTGAGCATACGCCTCCTCTTGTATCTGGCGCTCGGCAGCATTGTCCATGGCCATGTCCTCATCCATCTGCTGGCCAACCTGCTGCTGTTGTTGTTGTTGTTGTTGCTGTTGCTGTTGCTGTTTCTGGTTCTGCTGGTGGTTCTGCTGGTGGTTCACAAGTGCGGCAAAGCGCTGAATGGCACGATGTTCCTCCGTCTCGACTGTAGTGGTAGTCCAGGCATGCGACGGGTCCTCGCCGGGGATGGACGGCGGCACAATCTTCCACAGATCAAGCAGGCGGGCCTGCTGGGCGTCGTCGGCAATGCGGAAGAGCTGCATCTGCGATGGCGAGAGTGAGTTGGGATTGATGCCGTAGGCACGCAGGCGGGCCTCATTGGACAGGTGGAACGTGGGCGGGCGCGCGGCGGCAGCAGCCGTTGGCGTGGAGGTTGACGGAGTGTAGTGGCGCGAGGCGTATATGGGCTGAGTCGGCACAGGCATGTTCGGGTTCTCGACGGAGGCGGCCAGTTGGGCGGCCATGTCGACGTTGAGCGTCAGGCTGCGTGTGAAGAGAGCAATCAGATCGTCTTGGGCCATGGCGGGCCGCTGCTGCTGCTGGTACGAGACAGACATCTAAAGCTTGGTTAGTTGGAAGTAAATTTAGGGTTCAAGGTTGTCGGCCTACTGTGGGATAGGTGTAGAAGCTGCGATTAGAAGCAAAGGAAAAGAAAAAAAAACGTTCAAGTAGAAGAGATTCTTGACCCGAGATTCGGAACTTTAGCCCAAGCAGAGATGAATGGGAAGGGAAAAACTGTCGAATTTTGAGATAACTGGCAGAGATTGTTTTCTATTCTGTTGACTATTGCTGCTAAGGTAGAAAAAAAAAAGCAGAGAAAAGCAAAGCGCGGGGTGACGATGATTCAAGGAAAAAAAGAAGAAAGAAAAAAAGGGAAACGGAAGGAACAAGCAAGCAAAGCAAAATAGATAATGAAATATTCACAGATGACAAAAAAAGACTGAAACCTAATAAAAGCTGGAGAGCAATCGAGTGAGTAATGAAGTAGAAAAATAGAAAAGTGAGTAATAAAGTGAAAAGAAAAGTAAACAAAAGGAAAGGTCTGGTTTTTTATATTAATCAATAACGCAGGAAGGTGCAAATTAAGAATCATGGAAGGAAGGAGGGGATGTCAACACACTAAGTTGCAAGTACATCCAAGTATCAGAACACACCAAGTTGCAAGTACATCCAAGTATCAGCAGCTACGTATTGCGTACTTGTTTGTATTCTGTTTAAATTCCGGGATGTTCCTACCAGAGGATCAGAATCAATAAATCAATCAAATCAAATTCGTCATAGCAAATCCAGATCAACAAAGGCGCAAGTTGAGTTGAAGATGAGTTGGGCTCTGATCCTGGAATGTTGTTGGGCTTCAAGTGGCGGTCTATGTTTCACGCTGTACCAGACCAAACCATACAGAACGATACAAGATAGGCCGTGTGATATTAAAAAAAAAAAAAAAAAAAAAAAGAGGCCAACCAAGCGCGCATAGTATCGCATTAATTGGGAAAGAGTAAGAGGAGAGTGGCGGGCACAGACTTTTACTAGAACAAACAAAGCTCCAACGACGCATCACGACATGGGGGAAGGAGGGGTGATATGACATGGCATGCTGCGTCTACGGAGTATAGCTTGTACGGTAAGTCCCTACTGCTAGTGTAGGTAATTTCTTGTTCGCAGCTGATATGAACGGAACTGGATTGAGGATCGGGTCTAGTCGAGATATTCTCCGAGCCATAGAACGAACACTTGAATATCTTGGTGGTTGTCTATAAAGAAGTGGTTGTGACACCTGTAGATCTTCTAGCCAATACACGTTGTAGAAGCGCTTTGTGTTCTTTCAGGTCAAGTCAACCGAAATCAAGCCAAAGAAGCGAGTTAGCAAGTCGGGTCAGGTATCAATCAATCAATCAATCAATCAATCAATCAATCAATCAAAACCAGGCCCGCCGTGCAGATGCAGGTGCATTAGTTTGCTTTTGACTTTTCATTGTAAGAGCACTAGTGGTGTTTCTTTTTTCCCCTTCTCTTCCCTTTTCTTGTAGCATTGATTGCATTCCGGAAATCGCAGCCCAATGCAGAAGCGCAAGAATCATGTGAAAATGGAAGTGAGGGGTGTTTCTTGACGTTTGATTCTGTGGGACGCTTTGTTTGGGTTGTTGCTCTTGTCTTCTCTATTTGCAAGCATATTACTATCATATTGCTAGATACTTTTCAAGAGCTCAGAACGAAGGCAAAAGGAAGAAGGGAACGAAAAGAAAAGAAAGAATAAAAAAAGAACAAATGACAGGCGCCCAGCCCCCGCTGATACGCGCTTAACTGCCAGCGCAAAAGCGATCAGCGCTCCGAGTCACGCACGCACGCACAATCTGGCTGGCTGGCTGGTAGCGTCCTCCTACCAAGTTTTCCGCCTATACAGTAGCCGTGTCTTTATAGCCACTCATCCTCTTCTTCTCCAAACTCCCAACAGCGCCCCCAGCCGGCCGGCGCCAGCTTCCGCACTTTGCTTCCCCTCGTACGGAAAGAAAAGGGGAAAATATCAAATGCAGTAGCGGCCAAGACGGGCCTACGAGTGAATTGATTAGGAAACCATGAGGCAGCTCAAGAAGAAAATATAAACACCAAAAAAAAGACAAATCATGGAACCAAGTGGTGGTGTTGTGCTTTAAGCACATGTGCTATGCTGCTTTTCTGCACGTTTTGGCCTGCAAGTACTGGGTACTTTGATGCACGAACAGCTCACTTCTCCGACCCTTTTTGGGGTTCATTTTTTTGGAGGGGTCTTTTTGGAGGGGTCCTTTCAGAGGGGTCCTTTCATAGGGTCTTTCAGAGGGCCTTTCATAGGGTCTTTCAGAGGGTCTTTCAGAGGGCCTTTCAGAGTACAGAGGTAAGCTGGCTGTAAAGTAAGCTGTTGCTGTTAGTCCCGTTTGAGCTTAAAGGGTGTTCAGGCCAACAAACCCTAACCCAGCGATTTCAGCCACATAGCCGTAGCGCCACATACGGAGCAAAAAATGTGGCGCTCACAAAGCTACGCAGCTGGCTGGGTGCCTTGCCTTTGAAAGCTCAACTTTCAGTTGCTAAACCCCAGTAAAGCTGCCCCCCCCCAGTAAGCGTAAGCCCGCCCAGCCCAGCCCAGGCACCGTTTAAGCGCAAGAGCACCTTGTTTGGCTGGGCTCCACCTTTAAGCTAGACAAGGCAGAGCACCAAGCTTCATCATCACCAATAGCAAAAGCCAAACTTTCGCAAGCTTCCTTCTAGCACCAGCGTTTTTTTTTGTTTATATTGCAAAAGTTTTCGTGATACTTTATTTGGTGTTTCTTCTTCTTCTGTTTAGATAATCGACAGAGTCGCCGTGTAATTCGTCTTTGGTCAATTGAATTGATTCTTCTCTTTGTTTCTTCTGCCCCTCTTCGTCGTCCCCAAGATTCACAAACATCTTTCAAAATGGTGAGTTTCCTCCATCTCTGCGAACGAATCTGGCGGCCGCTACAAATTGGCCAAAGCCGCTTAAGCTTCACCAAGTAACCCGAAACTAACATTGCGGCTCCGCAGACGTCAATCGGCACGGGCTACGATCTGGCCAACTCCATCTACTCGCCTGATGGTCGCAACTTTCAGGTCGAATACGCCGTCAAGGCGGTTGAGAACGCCGGCACGTCAATTGGAATCCGCTGCAAGGACGGCGTGGTGCTTGCCGTTGAGAAGATTATAGGCTCGAAGCTGCTGAAGCCTAACGCCAACAAGCGCATTTCGACTGTCGACAGACATCTGGGCGTTGTACGTATTGTATATATATTGTATTTATAACGATCCTCTGCTAACTTTTCAGGTCTACTCGGGCATGGTCCCCGACGGCAGACACTTTATCAACCGCGCCCGCGACGAAGCGTCCTCGTTCCGCACCACGTACAAATCGCCCATCACCACGGATGTGCTCGCCGCGCGCATGGGCGGCTACCTGCAGGCGTACACATGCCACTCGTACGTGCGGCCGTTTGGCATCACGGCCATTGTCGGCGGCTTCGACCCGGAGCACGAGCTGCCGGTTGACGGCGAAGTGGGCCACGGGCCGGCGTGTGGCGCCGGCGGCAAGTCGGCCGACCAGAAGCACGGCGGCCCGTTCCTGTACATGATTGAGCCCAGCGGCTTGTACTGGGGCTACTACGGCGCAGCCACGGGCAAGGGCCGGCAGGTAGCCAAGGCAGAGCTGGAGAAGCTGGATCTGCAGGCGGGCGAGCTGTCGCTGCTGGACGGCGTCAAGCAGGCGGCGCGCATCATCTACAAGAGCCATGGCGACGATGCGTCCAAGGACTATGAGCTGGAGATGACGTGGATCAGCAATGCGCAGGGCCCGACCAAGGGTCGCCATGAGGAGGTGCCGCGCGAGCTGGTGGACGAGGCGATGAAGCTAGCAAAGGCCGAGGACGAGGATGACGACGATGAGGATGAGGATGATGACAAGACGGACGACGACAAGATGGAGGACTAGAGCTGGAAGGAAACTACCATGGCAATACAATGAGTTTATGAACTGTTTGTGAGTAGTGCTCGAGAGCTGTGACTACTTTTATGATGCTACTACGTTATGATACTACTACGTTATGATACTACTGCGTTATGACACAGAATGGAGCAAATATTTAATTTGTTGAACGCCGGAAAACAAACCCACATAACCCTATTCTACTTCTTCTTGCCCTTGGCCTCGGCCGCCTGCGCCCGACTTTGGCACCAATTCATCCACGTGGTGAAGAAAGACGCGTGGATTGTAAAGTCGCCAAGCATCCACGACGACTGCATCAGGCCATATTCAATGACGACGGCCTCAATGGCGTCTCTGCGCAGGGCAAAAATGGCCGAGACAATGGAAAGGCTGGCGGTTGACGCGGCCTTGGCAAATTGCGCCGAGTTGTTGCGCTGGGCCGTGATGGTGCGGTGTGTTTGCTGGAGGTATTTCAGGGCCGAGGCAAAGGAGAGCGCATTTCCATCTTCTTTTTCTTCTTCTTCTTCTTCTTCTTCTTCCTCGTCTTCGCTACCGTCATCGGCAGACGGAGACAGACTAGGAAGCTCCTTGCGCAGCGCCTTGCCGTGGTTCATCAACACCTCGACGCCACGCGCCGCCAGCGGCTTACTGCCCGTGCGACTAACCAGCTGCACGACAGGCGCCAGACACCTGAGCGCCAGCGCAGCGGCGGGCTGCACGCGCAGCAAAATGTCCAGCAGGTCCAGCACGCGATTCTTGAAGTTGAGCGTGGCGTCCTTGGCGGCGGCGGCCGACTTGCGCGACGGGCGCATCTCGTTGCGGCGTGACTTGAAGGCTGCGGTGAGCACGGCGTCGAGCGCAAGCATCTCGGAGTCGGTCATGTCGGAGTCGGAGCCTGAGGAGGCGTCGGCGTCGGCGTCGGCACGGTGGGTGCCTAGTACGGCGGCAAGCTTCTTGTCAAAGGCTTCGTGGTCTTCGCCGTCGTCTTCGACTTCCGAGTCGGAGTCGGCTTCGGCCACAGTCTCAGAGTCGGAATCCTCAGAGCCAGAGCCGGATTCCGAATCAGCATCCGAGTCGTCAGAGGCTTTGACGGCGCTGATTTGCGCCATGACCTCGTCGTCACCATCAACCGACATGTCATCCAGATCCACCACCTCATCGTCGTCTGCCTCCTTCTTTTCGTCTTCCTCCAGCTCCATCTCGTCCTCGTTCTCAAACAGCGCGCGCTGGCCCTCGAGATCCTCGCTCACTTCCAGCACCTTGATCAGCGCCTCGAGGCCCTCGGCCGTAATATACGGCACAAACGCCTCAAACACCTGCTTACTGATCTGTCTGGTCAGCGCCGACGGCCGCGCCACCATGGCCAGCAGCGTCTCGACAAACAGCGCCGCCGCCGGATCGTGCGCCGACCGCTTCTTCTTCTTCTTCTGCATCTTCTTGAGCTGCTTCTGGAAGTGCTTCAGGTCGTGCAGCATGTTGAAGGCGTCGGGGTCGTCGTTGTACAGCTGGAAGATGGAAATGGCATACATCAGCGCCAGGCCCCTGCGCAACGCATCTTCCTGCTGCTTCTCCTTGTCGCCCTCACCAGCGGCAGCCGGCTGCAAAAGCTTCGCCATCTGCTTGCGCGCCTCGGCCAGCTCGTCGCCAATCTTGGCGTCCATGTCAAAAAGCGCCGGGTCGATTGCGGCAACGGCGTGGCACAGATACGTCATGTCCTCGGTGCGGCGTGACAGCTTGGCAAATGCCGACTCCAGCCGCGTCTTGCACAGGTCCTTGAGCTTGTCCGTCAGGCCGAGCGCGTCCATCTCGGCGGCCGGCGCATACGACAGCATGGCGAGCTTTTGGATGGCAATGCTGGCAGCAGAGCCCGCACCGTCGACAGTCTTTTGTTTGTTCTCGGGCAGCTCGCTCGAGTCCATCAGCTTGTACAGATACTCGACGTACGCGTGCAGATGGGCCACGTTGTCGGCTGACTCGGGGCCGGTCGTGTCGCGGAGTCTCTGTTCAAGAAACGCCACAATGGCAACAGCGTCGGCAGCCGGCGTCTTCTGCAGCGTCTTTTCGACCGTCTTGCTGTTTGTGCGCGCGTCAAAGGCGTACGAGCCGTTGTTGCCGAGCAGGGCGCGCACCAGCACGGGCACGGTGGCCGGGAACGAGGCGGCGAGATCAGACATGGAGCGCAGGGCGCGCTGGGCGGCAATATGCAGGAAGCGGTCATCTTTGGCAGCCTGGTTCATCAGGCAAGCCATCAGGTTGCGGCTGAAGAGCACGGGAATAAGATCGTGGTGCTGCGAAAAGACGACGAGCAGTTTCTGGAAGACGAGGAAGCCGCGCAGCTTCTGGCCGTTGGTGGCGGTTTTGGAGAAGAGACCGTCTGTTGTTGGACATGGAAGTTAGTGACTGTCTATTTCTTCTTTCAAGTTCGGACTGGCTCAACATACCGTCTACTATGCGCACCCAGAACGAGTTGAACTCGCGCGCGCCCTCATTGCCCAGCTCGTAAAAGTGGTCAGCCAGCAGATCCCAGGCAAAGTGCACCTGCGACGTCGCATTCGGCACCTTTGTCTTTCTGGTTTCGTGCACTTCGCCGCCATCGTCCGTCACCGTCTCCTTGAGCACCATTGCCAGATCCGACATGGCCTTTGCCGATAGCGGATTGCCCCACGGCTTGACCTCCAGATCGGGAAACGTCTTGCGCGCCTGCAGCCACAGGCCGACAGCCTCGGGCGTCTTGGCCAGGCCTTCCTTTGCCAGGCGTTCCAGCGTAGTCTTTGTGGTGTCGCGCGACAGCTGCGACATGGTCTGCATAATGATCCATCCGCACTGCGGCCGCAGCCACACCTTGCGCTCAGCCAGCTGCAGCAGCAAATTCAGCAGCGCAAACCACCGGCTGGGCTGGTCGGCCAGGATATTGGCCTTGACAAAGCACTCGATGCCAAACAGCTGGCCAAAGTACACGTCGCGCTCCTGCTGGCCCGGCACATTGCCAATGGTTTCGTTGAGCTTGACCAGGCGCGTCATCATCGAGTCAAACGTCACGCCCGGGTACTTTTGCCCGGCCGTCTGGCCTGCGCCAAACAGCTGGAAGAGCACCTCGGTCAGCACCAGACTCAGGCCCAGCCGCGACGCATTGCGGCCGCTGGTCAGTCCGGCAAACACGCGCTTCTCCAGGTGTCTTTCGAACTCCTCCTCGTCGATGCCGGGCTTGTCCTCTGCATCCGTGGCGCAGCCCAGCAGACCCTTGAGAATGACCAGAGCGGCGGCGCTGCGTACGGCGCCGTCCTCGCTGCCGATCCGGTCGTACAGCAGGGCTTCGCCGATCCGGTCGGTGATGTCGAGCGTTTCGGTCGGCTGCTTCAGATCGACAGGCTTCGTAGGAAACGGGCGCAGAACGGCGGTTGAGGTTGTCGGCTCGGCGTCTGCTTCGGCGTCCACTTCGGCGTCGGAGGGGGCATCGGCATCGGCATCGGCGGCGGCGGCGGATTCCGGGTCCATGTCGAGATCGCCAATGACCAGACTCGGGTCGAGATCAGACTGCTGCTTGGCCTTTTTCGGCTGGCTCTTTTGGCCGTGATTGTTGGCGTTGTTTCCTCTCTTACGCTTGCTGCCCATTGTGTCTTCTCTTTGTTTGTGGGCAATTGAATTGGCCTTGGAATTCTATTTCTCCATTCGAGCAAGTAAATCTATTCCTTGGAATCTCTGCTATCGCAAAATTTAATGTGGGTCGTCTGTGATATCAGATCTGCCGGCAGAAACTCAAAAATCTTTGTCACCGCCTTTGACGTTTTCACCGCCCATGACCCTACTAAGTAGTGCTAACCCTATCATATAAGGATATGATACTTAGACATCATGTGCCGTTAGTCGCTACTACGCTAATCCAAACCGCTCGAGACAAGACAACAAACGACAAGTCGACTTACACAAATGTTTCACTGAGCGGCTTGCGATTCAAAATTCATGAGATCTGATATGTACTCCGCATGAAACGATGGGAATATCTACTTCGTACGACAAGTTGTCAAGCGCGGCACATGGCGGGCAAAACCCTGTAAGAATTCTTTCTGGCAGTTTACCACGTGACCATATTTAGCAAATGCCACTACAGTGTATATTCTACTTTGTCTCTTCTCGACACGTCAAAGCCCAAAGAACGCCGGTTAGCTACATAGTAGCACCTCTAACAACAAAAAAGGCTGACGACAACATGTTTGAGCGCGGACTACGATATCATCTTGGCCGATCTATTTTGTTTTTGTTCTCTTTTGCTAGGCCTGAAGCTGGAGCCGTATTGACACAGAAATGTATTTATTCTACTAGTACGACTGACTGTACGGGCAGAAACACACCAACCCCCTTTGTTTTCTCTTTTTTTATTCTGAAAGGAAACGCGAGAAAAAAAAATCAAGCTGTACTGCGTAAATCACAAACAAATCATTTAGATCATAGAGGCGGGAAGAAACATGTCCCGTCACCGCTTGCGTTCGACTTACTACGGAGTATGTACTCTGCATACTGCGCGCGCACTCTGTACAAAGACTTCTGGCTCGGCTAGCAGGTTAAATTCAGCTCCATGTTCCAATCAAGGGCCAGCCAGAGCAGAGCCATGGGAATTTAATTTTCACAGATTACCAAGTATTCACTGGCACGGCATTGAAGCTGAGACGAGCTTACATGAATCGGTACAGAAATTCTACACATCACATGCCATGCTGACTTGGAACAATGTCAGAGCATTCCAGCGTAGACGCTCAAAGCGGCTTTGATATTCACCGGGTCATGTTTAGACGGGATTGGTGTTTATCCAGAGTCAGACCGTCTTATTCTGTAGTATCTGTTGTATCGCTATCACAAACTGCCAAGGCTTAATGCACCACGATAGAATCAACGGTGGTTTGCAGCAGTATAGTTGAGCCTAACAGCTAAATACGAGCTGCCAAGAGACGATTAAGAAACAATTGTTTACAGAGACAGGATTTAAATGTATTCTTGCTCCAAGTTTATTTTACATTTTTGTCATTCCAGAGTATAGCCTCGTCTTTCACGACGGAATCTATATTTGGCGACCGTGTGTGCCAAAGCATCTTTGTTTTTATCCGATTGTGCGGGTAAAATAAGGATGACATGTTCTAGTTTCTGTTGGCGGCTTGGGTCTGTAGGAATAGACAAATTCTGAAGACCACGCCATCTACGTCCAAGCGCTGAAAGGGGGGGGGG
>LKBB01000286.1:12415-28410 GCA_001513885.1 Thielaviopsis musarum
GGGGGGGCAGACGAGTTATTTTTATTATTATTATTATTTTATGAAAGCAAAGTCTTTTGGCCAATCTACGGAGTAAGTAGTACTTAAGTATATACATCGTACTCTGTACAGAGTAAAGGGCAGACAGAGCAGGAAGCCAAGCATTGCCGCATAATTACGGAGTAGTAGTAGTACTCCGTAGTACTTTCTTATTTGTCGGTACGACGTGTAGCCAACAACCCCAAATAACTGAGGTGGCTTGAAATGACAGATAAGACTGCTAGCCGCGTTTCGGGATCTAGAATTTGCTGACCCCTCTTCCAAGCCCTGTCAACTTGATCAATATATAAAAATTTCCGACATCTTTCCTTTTGTGGTCAAGTTAGTGGTACTACGGAGTAGTGGTGGTGTAGTGGTTGTGGTAAATGCCTGATATGTTAGGACAGGCCAAATTCCTTGCTCAATGCAGTGTCTGCAGGTACTGAAATTGAGTTTAAAATTGAAGGGAACTTGCTTGGTGAAGACATTTTTAACGCGTGCCAAAGTACGTAGTACACCGTAAGTAAATATTACAGCAAAAGAGCCCCTTGGAAAGAAAGCTGAATAGAACAAAGATAAGGTCGTCTTTGGGTGCCAAGGACGGAAAGAAACAAAACCGCACAGACGTTTTTTTTTTTTTCTTTCAAGTTGGGTGGCGTTGCATTAGTGGCTGTCTAGTTTGATGCTGAAAAGATGCACACGCGGCGTTGTCGTCGTCGTTGTCGCCGCCTTTTTTTTCTTTCTTTTTTCTTTCTTTTTTTTTTCTTTTTTTTTTTCTTTTTTTTTTTTTTTTTTTTTTTTTTTTTTTTTTTTTTTTTTTTTTTTTTCTTTTTTTTTTTCTTTTTTTTTTACTTGCTTTTTCAGTGCCCGGGATTTAAGCGCTGAATAAAGGAGACTTTAATCCCCTGAAAAAAAAATATCGCGTAAAAGTACAGAAGTTGCCTGTAAGCCGCCACTAAAGCAGCAAAGAACCGCAGTCTTTCCATAACTTCCGGGTTCCATGAGAGTAATGAAAAAAAGAAAGCAAAGAACCGCGTCAATTGATTATAAAACCCAGCGAATGAACAAAAAAAGACTTTGGCAAAGATGAAAGAGAAAAAAAAACCATTCAGCTGCCAAGGCTTGGAAGATGACTTGACACACAGCGTTCCAAGCCTCTTTTTTAATTCACCTTTTTCTCGCACACTAAAGCTCAGCGACGTTTTAGAATTGATGAATAAACTAAAGAGAGCTAAATCAAAGGACACCAAGATACAAGATAGAGCAAAAACAAAAACAAGCAAAAGAGAAAGCAAAAAGACGGGACCCATCTTGATTCTACAGCAACGCGGGTTTCTTTCTTTTTATAGTATTCTTGTTACCCAACTTGGGCATTGAAAAAGCAAGTGAGAAAGAAAAATAAAAAGAAAAAGAAAAGAAAAAAACTGCAAAGAAGCCTGGAAAGAAGCCTGTATGCAGGCCGCCAAGAAAGATATTGCCAGTGTAATAGAACTGCTTGGAAGGAAAATGGAAGCTGTTGATTGCTTATGCAGTACTCGTACTCTGCAGAGAAAGCAAGTCGGCTAGCATCTCTTCGTTTCCAGCAGTAACGAGTTGATGCGTTGCTCCCTCTTCCCTTGTTCTCCCCCCCCCTTCCCACTCGATCCATGTCAAGCTCCCATTCATCTGTATTTTCCTTGTACGAAGTACTCCGTAGTACTAGTACTCTACTGTAGGGTACGCACACCTTTTCTCCAGGGCTCTGCTCAGTTCTGTGATTCCCCTGGCCTAGTCACTCAAGCTAGCGCCAGAAACTACTTGTACTTAAGTAAGTACGTACGTACATCTTGTTTGAAAACACTAACGCGGCCTTTTTTCCCTTGTTTTCTCTCTACTTTCCCCTCGCGCTTTCTCTCTCTCCCTCTCTCTCGCTCTGTTGTTGCCGTCGTTTCGCTTCACTTTATGCCTTTATTTGATGGGCAGGTCTAGCCAATCATCACTTTATCAACTTGCCGACTTGTCAAGTCAGCCGCTGTCTTTTTTTTTTCTTTTTTTCTTTTTTGTCCTGGCGATTTTTGTTTATACCGATGCAGCCGCCAGCCACTAGCTAAGTCTTGTTGGTTCCAGAACCCCCTTGAACTTTTCTGTCTTGCATCGCATACCTTATATTTTTAATTATTACTTCCTGCAAAAAAAAGAAAAGAAAAAAAAAAAAAAGAAAAGAAAAAAAAAAAAAAAAAAAAAAAAAAAAAAAAAAAAAAAAAGAAAAGAAAAAAAAAAGAAAAGAAAAAAAAGAAAACGCGCGGGGCTGCTTTTGGTCTAATCGAAATCTAAAATCGCCCCTGCTCTGCCTGCTTTTTCGCGGCCACGGCCCTTTCCTTGTTGCGATCTTTCTTTTGCTCCTCTTCTGGCGATATTCACTAGGAAGCCAGCGGAGGTTTGTTTACTCCGTATTTTTTTTTTCTTTCTTTGGGCATCACATTTTGTGTATTTATTCCGCTCTTATCCTCTCTTCTTTCCTACTTTATTTTCTTTTCGTACTGTTTGTTTGTTCGTTTGTTCCGTTTTATTTTGCCACTCTACCTTTTCACACTGTTTGACATCTTTTTTTTCCTTTTTATTCCCACTGTGTATTTATTTATTATATTGCCTCCCCCCCCCCCTCTCTTATAACTTGGCTTGACCATCCCATTCATCCATCCTGCCTGGCAGTCTTCTTTTCCTGGGGTACTTGTTCCTTGCACTCACATCATTTTTGCTTGCATTGCTTTAATCATTAATCATTGCTTCCATCTTTTTCCCACCCTGGCCTTGCAATTTCGGGTCGAAAAATAAGAGCAAAGATATTCCTGCAAGAATATATAGCGCCCAGGTCCGCCGCTTTTTGTCTTTTTTCTTTCTTTCTTTTCCGCTCAGCCACATCTTTGTTCGGATTTCGTGTTTCCTTCATCCCACCCTTCTAAACCTCTGCGATGGGTGCCATCATGTTTAGCCCTAGAAGACGGGCCTTGTGGCCCTACATCTTTTGCGTTGTTGTGCTCTTTTTCTTTATCGGCCACCATACCTCGACCTTGACCATGCCCTTATCGTCGGTCGTCTCGTCGTCTCAGCGCCCGGGAGCCGCCCATCTCAACTCGCCCGCCATGAAGACATTCTGGAAGCACACCCGCAATGCTCTGAGAGTCCACAACCCGGACTGCAAGGAAATCAAGGGATACGGCCCGCCGTCCGAAGACGATATTGAGCCCAAGATCCCCGGTGACCGCAAGTTGCCCAACCTGATTAACGACTACGACCCTGCCGAATTCGCCAAGCTCAAGGCTGCACACAGCGGCTTTGTCAAGGCTGTCCACTCTCTGGCGCCCAAGCTGCCGTATGTGCCCAAGAGGCGCGGTGTAGTCATGAGCGGTGGTGGCAAATACTTTGGCAACTCGCTGACGTCGATTACGCTGATGCGCAAGGCCGGATGCGAACTTCCCGTCGAGCTCTACATCAACGACTACGACGACTACGACAAGAAGATGTGCGACGAGATCCTGCCTGGTCTCAATGCCGAGTGCGTGGTCATGTCGGACATTCTGGGCAACGACCAGGTCGAAAAGTACCAGTACAAGGTGCTCTCCATTCTCTTTAGCTCGTTTCAGGAGCTGCTCTTCCTCGATGCCGATGCTTGGCCCATCCGCGATGTGTCGCCTATTTTTGAAAACGAGCCCTTTGTGTCGTCTGGTCTGATTGTGTGGCCTGACTTTTGGCAGCCTACTGTTTGGCCCGGCTTCTATGACTTGATCAACCAGCCTGTCACCAACTTCACCGGCCGCCGCTCGTCCGAATCGGGCATGATTCTATACAACAAGGCTATTCACGCCGACAGCTTGATGCTCGCCACCTACTACAACTGGTACGGGCCCAGCTACTTTTACAACATCTTCTCGCAGGGTGCGCCCGGCGAGGGCGACAAGGAGACGTTCCGCCAGGCTGCTATTGCCCTCGACAGACCCTACTGGGACGTGCGCTCGCCCAACACGGTCATGGGCCGCTGGTTCAATGGTTCGTTTGAGAGCTACGGCATCAAGCAGATGGACCCTATTGCCGACTACAAGCTGGCTGAGTTTAAGGAGGGCGGCGGCGTGTTGGAAAAGGACAACAAGGGAAATGAGATTTGGGCGCCGCCACTGTTTGTGCACCACAACCTGTGGAAGATGGATCTACTCAAGATTCCCCACATGGACGACCCTAACCTGCGAAAGGACATTACGGGCCAGCAGATGCGCCTGTGGGACGAGGGCCAAGATCAGATTGACCTCTCGGGATTCGATGTTGAAGAATTTATGTGGAAGACCATCATCGAAAACAACTGTCACCAGTCGTTCCGCAAGGAGTGTGCTGCTCTGCGATCATATTACCGCCATGTGTTTGAAAAGGAGCCTTGATGATTATGGGGTTTCTTTTTTGTGTTTTCTCTTTTCTTTTTTTATATTCCCGGCGTTTTACGATGGTGGCGTTATCTTTTTTTATTATTATTTTCTGATTTCTGATGTTTGATTTTGTATTATTTGGATGGATAATAGATGGCATTTTAACATGTTTACTACTACCACTTACTATCTATTGCACTTGTTTTGTCTTTTTGTTGTTCATAACATGAGAAGCGCCACTCTGCTTCGTGTTACTCTGGTAAAATGTGATTTTATGGTGTATATTATGGAAAAGCTGTTGTGCGACAAGAGAATAAAGGGTCTTGTTTGTTTCAGGAGCTGGCGTTTGATCATCGGCAATTGCGTAGTAGACGGGCCAATCAGCATAAAATACAAGATTATCGCTGACTACGTGTCAGCGTCAGAACAAGGCTAAAGTACTTAGGCGTGATGCAAGGCAGGCCCTGCCCTAAGCAACCAAGTACGATGTAGCACAACAAGGCCACAGGTAGCATCAAGATTCAGACTTTTGTCTTTTTTTTTTTTTTTTTTTTTTTTTTCCAGTCCGATTTCGTATCTTTTGGCTCATGGAAGTGGCGCAAAAAAGGCGAGACAATGGGACGAAAAAAAGGCCAAGAAGCAAAGGCACGACATGACATCACTGCCACAACTATTTGGAAAGTCTGTCAAATCCATCGTTGGTGGGGGGGTAAGCATTGCGACGAACAGACGGGTCGGTTTCATAAAAGAGGATTACGCAGGTTGAATGACGAATACTACAAGGGTTTGAGGGAGATCGAGCAGGACACTACGGAGTATAACAAAGGAATTTGACCATATAACAAGCCAGGTAATATAGTACGACTTTCACATGGAAAAACGTCAAAGCTAAAGAAAAAAAAAAACTCAAACAGCATCCGAGCCGGAACGTGCGACTTTTTCTTAGGTGTTGATTTTCCGTGCCTTTGGCAAATTCCACGCCCGCCACTTTTTCCATCGCCTTTTAACTTGCCCAAGGTCTGTTCGTGTTTTTTTTTTTTTTTTGCCAGAACTCAAAAACTTAAAGAGAATCAATCTTCTTAAGTTGGGAAAGCCATCGTCAGCAACAACAAAAAACAAAACAGGCGACAAAGTCTATGCAGGGAGGACGTGCATTTTGCTTACACACGTACAAAGTGAAGTGATACCAGGGTTAGTATGTTTCACATAGGGTTATTACAGTGCTACAAGGGTCCATGGGTGCTAGGGTTGTGGAGGGTATGAAGAAGCCTCCAAGCATTGTTTGCGTGGCGGGAGTTTGGACGGACATATATATACAAGGACAGATTGATGTTCTTTTGATGAAGTTAAGCTCTGGAGGAAATGAGCCACAAGAAAAGAGCATGAGGTGCTTATTTCACCGTTCCAACTAAAGAAACTGCTACAGGGCTGGCAGTTTAGCATATTTACAGTGCTGGCAGCTTAGCACATTTACAGTGCTGGCAGTTCATATTTACAGCAGGTTGCTTCCAGGTAGACACAGACAGAGCTTAGCCAACAAAACGCTGCCTAGCTCTAAGCTCTATTTATGCCTTATGCAGCTTCCAAAGCTTAACCCACCAATAGCCAAATCCAGAAGCCAACCCACCAATAGACAAATCCAACCAACCCCAAGCAAGCCCTGTCACCAAATCGCCGCCTTATCGATTTGGTAGCTCGACTTTACGGATTGCATCACCGTCACTCATTTCTCTTTTTGTTTTCCTTTTATAGATACCTTATTTTCTTTATTTTGTATTTTTTTTCTCTCTTTTTTTATAATTACACAATCTTCCAATGGCTGTCATTTCTATTGCCAGCGTCGAGCAATTCGACCAGCTGATTCGCGACACGGCCAATGTCATTGTCGACTGTGAGTTTCGCTCTTCTAAACGCCCGTCCGTTTTCGCGGTTCATCCTCCCGCTCGCTTCATAGGATTAGACCAAATCGATTTGCACTGTTCGCCAGCTGCTACTTCAATGCTGTAGCTCTCTATGCTGGTTTCTGAATTACTCCGCTGGCCGCATCCCCGTTGGGCTTTCAGCCTTACCCCTCCACCGCACAACACACACTCACGCAGACGCTCTCTCTCATCTTTATCCCTTTGCCGAGCCACTAACCAGCCTTATCCCCCCCCCGAACTAGTCTACGCCGTCTGGTGCGGCCCCTGCAAGGCCATTGCGCCCGTGCTCGAGGCCAACGCCGCCAAACTTAGCGTCCCCGGCAAAGTAGCCTTTGCCAAGATCGACGTCGACCAGCACCGCCCGCTCGCGCAGCGTTACGGCGTCACCGCCATGCCCACCATCATCAGCTTTGTCAACGGACGCGCCTCCCAGACCGTCCGCGGCGCACAGCTGCAACAGCTGACGGCGCTATTTGCTGCCGTGGGCGGCGGTGGCGGCGGCGGCGGCGGCGGCGGTGGTAGTGGCTCTGCGGCGGCGACGGGCTCCGTGGACTTGGCGGCGGCGGATTGGAGAGGCGCCGATGTGCCCCGTGGCTATTCGGATATCACGTCGACGGTGGAAATGGCGAGCTTAGATCTGTTGAACTCGGATGATTCGCCGCGCACGCTGCTGGAGTCGGCGAAGCCGAGTGCGCTGGCCAACGACAAGAGCGCCGACGGCAAGAAGGACTGGGTTGAGAGTTCGACGGATCACCAGCTGATGCTTTACGCTCCTTTTAACTCTGTCATCAAGCTGCACACTATTCAGGTTTGTCTCATCCTTTTCCATCCTTCATATATACTACTACTTACTACAAGGTGCTAACCCTTTAGATCACCTCACTGCCTGGCGACGACTTCATGCGCCCCAAGCTCATCAACATCTACGTCAACCAGCCGCACAATCTCGACTTCAACGAAGCCGACGACCTGCCGCCTACACAGGCCATTACGCTGACGGCCAAGGACTGGAATGACAACGGCACGGCGTCGCTGACCCTGCGCTTTGTCAAGTTCCAAAAAGTCACCAGCCTGGTGCTGTACGTGGTGGAGGGCGACGACGGCGATGGCGAGAGCGATGCCGAGTTGACGCGCATTGACCGTGTGCGCTTCCTGGGCGATTCGGGCGAGGCGCTGAAGATGGGTAAGCTGGAGAAGTTTGGCCACGAGTAGAGTAGATGCATCACGGCCCGTGCTACGTGTTGGTGTGGTGTGATGTGTTGCAGTGTAGTGTAGTGCAGTGCAGTGCAGTGCAGTGCAGTGCAGCTGATTGGCAGGGCGGAGGGCGGAGGGCGGAGGGCAAGACGGATGGATGGATGGATGGATGCATGGTGGTAATAAATCGTATGGGATACTACTACTATATGCGATTAATGAGAAATTGATACTCCGATACTACATTGTAGTCTGTCTGGATGTTTGCTTTTCCAACGTTGATCTTTGATGAAATTTCTTCACTACCACGCACCCAGGTTTCCTGAAATGCTCACCCATATCGTCTAGACAACAACCACCCATATATCCCAACCAATTGAATCTTCTCGTCCAACGCCCCACAATTCGCAGGTCTCCACGCCAAACAGTCGCAGTATAAAAAGCCCAGCGCGCCCACCTACATCTCTTTTTTCCTTTTCTCTTCTTCTTTTTCTTTCTTTGTGCGGCTGGCACAGCTCTTGTTTCCCCTTGTTGCTTCTGGTCCATGTTATCTTTTTAACACAACGACCAAGCGGCTTCTCTGTGTCTTTTCTTTCTTTCGGGAGAGAGAGGGCGTGGAGAGGTCGTTCTCATGAAAGGAAGCGTCAGCTGCTGTCACAGAACAATCAATTGCAGGCCCGCGAGCTCATTTGAGGTTGACGCATCCGCAAGGATGTTTTAACCTCTTTGTCTACATATGCCGGCCCGGCGTTTTTATGTCCACCCATTTGGGGGGCGTGCCGGGGCGGTAGATTGAGGCGGGACATTCCAACCACCACTTTATTGTGTTTTGTAAAATTCAGCGATACTCTCTATGTCTGTTACGCCGCAGGACAGACACGGAGTCGCACTCTCATATCTTGTTTTTTTCTTTTTGAATAGTGATGATGTTTGCTGTGGGTTTTATGCGGCTCTTGTAGAGTCTGCATGGAAGCTCGTCGGTTGCTTGTGCTTTACCAGATTTAAGTTGCTGGGAGAGGCCATGTCAAATTTTCACCGTCAACTGTTAGCAAGGGTTAGCGCATTAGGGTTGTGCACAGTGTTTAGCCGTTCACACTGTTATTAACACTGTGAGTTTGCGTAATAGGGTTATAGACCCTAATAGCGCATTTAAACGTCATTGACGTTAACTAAAAAGCCCAAGACATATCGCAAACTGCAAAGCAGAAGCAATTGGGGTCTAGAATGTCCGAGTAACAATCCGAAAATTTCCTTCATTTTAAAAACTTTAGCGATGGACGCCGCTCGAGCCGAAATCATCCGGGAGTTTCCCGTTACTAATTCCACAATGAGCGACGAGGACCAGGAGGCATATTCCAAGGAAACCTAGAGACTACACCACACCGTGCGTACAACCATCATCTGCACAGCCTGATCGTAGATCTGCATTTTATTTTACCCTTGAGGGTGCCTTTATGCGGGTGTGGGCAGTTAGTTAGTTAGGGCTGCTTTTGGCGGGGTGGTTTTTGGGACGGGGGTCGTATTTCTGTTTCTCTGCAGATAGCCAGCTGGCGAAATTGAACGTTTATTCATAATACATGTGAATAGATTGAACGATATATAAAAGAGTCCACCCGAGAAAATACAAGTGGTTAAATCCAACCCCCTCCATCCACCGCACGATTCGGCACCGGCCGACGTGGAATCACATGGTGCCGACTCCGCGGCGGGATGTCCGGGACAGTAGCTGCCGGCCCCGATATCTGGGCATACTGTGTCTGCTCTGTGGGCTGGTGTGCTTTGTGCAATACCACACTGTGTATGATACCCATGCTAATCACAGCCGGCGCGGCCCTATGTGCAAAAGTCTGCTGCTGCTGCTGCTGCGTGGAACTCGTCTCCAGCTTTGCCGTAGATGAACACACGGACCCTGTATCGGAAGCAATGGCGCGGTTCATTTGCAGCGGGTGCATGCCAAAGTTGCCGCTCCTGTAGCGCGAGCGGTATGCGCTGCTCCGCTTGCGCGAGAAAAGCGGCGAGGGGCCGGCAACGGGTGTGATTTCTTCTTTGGCAAGGAGCGCGTCAATGGGGGATACACAGGTGTCATGTGTCGTTGCCGTGACCATAGTCTGGGCTGGAGACAGCGGACGCAGGAAGCTGCGGATACTGCTGCGGATGGAAGAGCCACGGCGGGGCGACATCGGGCTGATGATGGAGGAAGAGCGCGAAGCGGGTGGTGAGGGCGCGCTGCGTGGGTGCGTGTATAACTGGGGGCGATGCGACACGGCGAGCGGCGAGACGAGCGCCGATGTGTCTTCAGGGTAGAACGAAGCGGCCATGTCGAGCGAGGGGCGGGGCGAGGAGTCAGGCGAGTTCGGGGAAGAGAAGCTGGGGAAGGCGGAGTCGTAGGGACTGCCGACGCAGAGTTGCAGGGTGGAAGGAGAAATACCGCGGGATATGCGGATAAAGCTGGAGCGGGGGCTGGAACTCTCGGGCTGGTTATTCCGTGTCAGAGTCGTGGTGGCGCTGAAGGTGGAAGAACAGTCTTTGTGCGAGTAGTGCGATAAGGACTCAGAGATGCACGGATGAAGCCTCGTCTCCAAAGTATCTCCGACAGTCATCTGCGTTGATTCCACCAGTTTCGCAGTGGCGATACTACCCTCGTATGCAGTATCAGTTGGGAATTGAGGCGGGGGGGTAGCTGGAGGTGTAACTTCCAGGTCATGCACGGTTCTGCCGAAGCGGCGAAAATAAAACAAGACAACGGCGAGGACGAGGGCGCTGCAGATGGAAACGATGATTCCGGCGATGGAGGCGGGTGATAGTCTGGAGGGCGTAGATGTCGCAGACGGGGAGGCGGAGGGCGTGGTGGCGGTTGTGGCAGTGGCAGAAGAAGCTGGAGGAGAGGAGGAATTCGAGGACAGGGCGAAAGAAGAAGAAAAAGAAGATGGGGTGGAAGAAGAAGATGAGGAGGAGGAGGAAGAAGAAGAATCAGCAAACGACAAAGCAGAAACAGTCGACAGAGCCACCACAAAACCAGCGCTCGTGTCACTCGATCCATTGCTATCTACGACTTTGAAGAAATACTCTCCATTCTTCAAATCCGTCGTCGGTTTCCACGTGAACAAGTTGCGCTGTACATGTTCTACCACGGGTTAGCTCTAATGTTCCGACCACGATACCAAGAGAGAATAACTAACTCGCAACCACGCTCCCAAACGACGACCCGTTCACGACCTTCTCTAGCGTTAAATCCACCGGCGCGGCATCTGTGGTCCATGTGAGGTTGAATGGCTGATTGAGCGATAAGTCGCCGACGGGCATCGAGAAGGAGACTGAAGCCACGGCTTTGGCGATAAAGAGGATAAGGAGTGTGAGGAGATGCATTGTGGTGATGTGGGTTACACAAGCGAATGTAAAGAGAGTGACCGAAGAAGAATGAAAACGGAAGAAAGTGAACAAGGGGAAAATAGATGCGAGAGATGGAAAGAAAGGAGGATGAAGAAGCAAAAGAGGACAGGAAAAGAAGAGGAAAAGAGGACAGGAAAAGAAGAGGAAAACAAAAGAAAGAAAAGAAGAGGAAAACAAAAGAAAGAAAAGAAGAAGACGACACCGCCTATTTCATTCAGAGTTTTCGCTCCTTCTTCTTTCCCTCATCATCAAAGACCGTTCTTTCTTTCACCGCCCCAAACGAGCATCGTCAAAGAAGGGCAACAACGTCTTTGCAACCAACAAGACCGCCTCTAACGAGCAGCCAATAAGACAGACTAACAAAAAAGTACCTGTTAGTTCTTTGTAGGTACATAATAAAAGTACGCTGATTGCTAAAAATACCACCACGACTAACACAGCTTCCTGAAAGCGGTTTAGCTCCGTCTCTTTGATGTCCAACAAAGACCTCTTGTGAAATATTACTATTATATCAACTATATCAACTGTATGACTTTATATCGTCAGCATATCAAGACTACATCAGACTGCTCCGCCCGCCAACCTCCGAACTGCCCTGTCCATCCTTCATCTCGCCGCTGCGCTGCCCCACAAACTCTGTGTAAATCTTCTCCAGCCGCAGCCGTTCCTTTGCCGAGATACTCGGCCGCGTATTCTCCAGCGCCGCCTGTAGATGCTTCCACGTGACTGTGACCACATCGCTGCCGCCCATCTCCTCATCCTCCTCCTTCTTCTTTTGCCCCCCTTCTTCCCCATCAATGTCCACCGCCTTGCCTTTACCCCCTTCTCGCTGCTTGGCTTGTGCTGCCGGCATGCTGCGCTTGCGTGCCGCCTTTATAGCGTCCAGTTTGGCCAGAATCGCCGCGTTCTCCGCCAGCTCGGCCGAGCGCGTCTGCGGAATTAGCCCTGCCTCGTCGCCCTGCGCATCGCCGTAGCGGAACTTGACGAAACTCGGCGCGCCGCCGCCGCCACCGCCACTCGCCGCCTTGGCCTTGCCTGTCGACGCCACCGTCGCATTCAGCTGACCCTCGGACGCCTGCAGCACGTCGTGGATAGCTTCCAGCTGGGCATTCGACACCAGCGCCTGCAAGTCGGCGCCCGAGAAGCCCTCGGTGCGCTTGCCCAGCTCCGCCAGCCCGCCGCCGTGCAGCAGCTCGTCGTCTAGGCGCACCTTGCTGCATAGTGCGCGGATAATGTCCTCGCGGTCTTCGGCCGTCGGCAGCCCGCACAGCAGTGACTTGTCCAGACGGCCGGGCCGCAGTAGCGCAGAGTCAATCAGATCGGGCCGCGACGTGGCAGCCAGCACGTACACGCCCGAAAGACCCTCGGCACCGTCCATTTGCGTCAGCAGCTGGTTGACCACACGGTCGGTCACGCCCGTCGAGTCGTGGCCTCTCTTGGGTGCAATCGAGTCGAATTCGTCAAAGAAGAGGACACACGGCTTGGCCGCCTGAGCGCGCTCAAACAAATCACGCACGCTCTTTTCCGACGCACCAATGTACTTGTTGAGAATCTCGGGGCCCTTGACACTGATAAAGTTCAGCCCACACTCGCCCGCCACCGCGCCCGCCAGCATGGTCTTTCCGCAGCCGGGATACCCATAGAGCAACAGCCCCGACCGCAGCCGCAGCGGACACTTGGCAAAGATGGGTGCATACTTGGTGGGATACTGCAGCGTCTCTAGCAGCATCTGCCGCGTTTCCGTCAGCCCACCAATCGACGCAAACGTCGTCGTCGACTTTTGCAGCGGCACGTTGCGCAGCGTAGCCGGCGTGAAGCCCTGCAGCGCTTTATCAAAGTCGGCGCGTGCCAGCCGCAGCGTCGCTCCGTCATCGTCGTCGTCGTCTGCAGCGCTGATGGCCCGGAACATGGCCTCGCTGCGTGCACGCGACACCAGCATTGAGAGATCGACGGGCATGTAGCCGTCAGTCAGGCCGGCAATCTCCAGCATGTCGAGGTCTGCGTCAATGATGAAGCCGCCGTCAGAAGCGCGCTGCTGCTGCTGCTGCTGCTGCTTCTTCGCCTTGCGCCTAGAGGAGCTGGCTTTGGGGCTGTTGGCTTCCATCCAGTCGTCGTCAGTACTTTCGGCTGCGCTTTCGTCCGTGGTCGCGGTGGCGTCGTTGTTCTGCGTGGTGCTCTGCTCGTGCGGGGCAGGCGACGAGCCCTGGACGACAAGACTAGTGAGAATCTGCCGCCGGGCTTGCTTGTGTGGAGCCTTCATCTCAATCGTATCACGCACCATGTGGCCGCCCAAAATCACCTTGTTGATGGTGTCCTTGCCGCCGGCCGTCGCCAACAAGACAACGCCAGAGTCGGGCGCACAGTACTGCTTGACCATGGCACACACTGTCTCGCTCAGAATCCGACTGCGACTATTGTCGTTACCAACCTGCAGCTCCGTCTCAACCGGACACAGCTTATCCAGGTCATCAAGCACTACGAGTGCCTTTCCGCCCAGTCTTGCGCCCCAGCTAGCCGCCATGAACAGACGCGTGAGGTTGTCCTTGACCGTGTTCAATCTAGTTTCATCGTTGACCAAGGTCTTGCAAGGAAAGTACACTGTGTAGTACAGCTGTTCTGTGCGCAGCTGATGCGCCAGTTTCTTGACCACCTCGGACTTGCCTGCACCCATAGGTCCCGTCAGAAGCGTCGACGACATGTGGCGCAGTTGTGTGTAAAGGTTCTCCAACAGAGGGTCAATGCCGGCAAGGGGGCCCTCTGGAGATGCATTGAGATCCCAGTGTTCCGTCTCCTTGACAATCGGTGGCGGCGGAATGGCTGGCTGCATCTCAATTTGCGTCTTGTCGTCCATACCCATCAACCAGAGCACATCGTCCGGGTCAGAATTTGAGCCGTCTTCAATTTTGATGAGACCACCCTCCCATCCCATTGTGTCTTCAAGGCCGGGGTAAACACCCAGAAGCGCGCCATCAGTGACCGGTCCACTAAACAGCTGGCCGGGAGTTTTCCCGCTCGAGTATATTTGCCGCAGTTGTCTCTCGGCTTCTTCCCTGTCTGCACGGGACTCGCCGCCAAACTTGAGGCCCTGGTTCTCCTTTGCTCTGGCTGCAAATGGGAAGACCTTGATGTGCTTTGGCCGTGTCACGTGCGTCGGTGCTGCTTGGAGCTTAACAATACCTCCAACTAGACCCGGTGACCCAAAGGCAGCGCACAATGGCGACGACAAAGCTACCGACTGGCTGGTTGGCGGATCATCCCACGCCCGGAGCTGCGCTACAATCTTGGCTTCGGGCTTGAGATTACTTGCTTCCTCAGGCTTGACCTTTTTGGGTGCGGTCGATGGCCGAAGAAGCTCTACAACCACATAGTTGACGCCTTTGAGGCCGGCGGCGTTTATAGCCTCGGCCTCGGCCCAAACTGTAAACTCTAGGTTAGCCTTGGCGCTGTCATTGTCGCCGTCAAACGACTCGGGGTCGCACGCGATACGGTCAAGCCCACGCAGGTAGATTGCCGGCTTTTGCTCGTCGCGGGCTCTCTTCCCCGGAGTGCTAGCACCGCTGCGCTTTGACTTGGTTGTGCTTGCAACACTGCGCGCATCGGCGCCTCTTGTTGCGGGCTTTGGCCGTGTCTTGGGCGCAACAATGACCTCTGCGTCTGGCGCAATCTTGACAAAGGGGGTTTCAGCCGACGGCGCTGGCTCAATGGACGTCACTGTGATGCTGGCTGTTGAGGTCGGCGACAAGTGGACAGTCAAGACATGCGCAGGCGTAGGCTGGCCAGAGGCTGGAGTATAGGCGGGATTCGGAACGGCGCGAATCTGCGAAAGCATGTTGAGCTCGAGGAAGTTGGCGTGCAGCTCGATAATCTCCCAGTCTTCGGGAGTCAACGGTTCGATGTTGATGGTATGTGCCTGCGGGGGATCGACGTGGACGGTGGCCATGATTTTTAGACCGTCGTGGAGCCCGAGTTTGGTGGCGAGTACCGAGTCGATTTCGACCACGGCTACTTCGGTGTCGCGAGTGGAGCCACGGCTGGCGGCATAGCCGTCCCGGCCGACCAGCGAAGCCATCTTGCGCTTGCTGGACATGCCGGTCCATCCCAGGTATATGGAGCGGGGGGTGGAGCCTTTGGGAGCGTTGGGGGGGTTGAAGTTGAGCTCAACGACGACATTTTGAGCGGGCTATGAGTGGGAGCAAAAGTTAGAGTTGACGTCGTCAACAACATCTATGATTATAGGGAGAATAGGAAAAGAGAAAAAAAAAAGGGAGAACAGTACAGTATTGATGCTCACAAGCAGCGACTCAAGAACTGTCGGCAAATTGACGAGGCAGCTTTTGAGCGGCGCCAGCGACACTTCGGCAACTGTCGACCGCGGATTTCGGGCGCGTGGGCGCATCGACTCGAACAAGCCGGAAGAAAACATTATAAGGGCGGATTGTGATGGGAAGCCAATTGGATGGGCAATAAGAGCGAACGAGGCTGAAGAGAAAAGGAAAGAAAAGAAAAGAAGAAAGAGTTTTTTGTTTTTCACAGGGCACTCAGAACGTGCCTGCCTTGCCGGGTTGAGATGCGGCGGCTGGTAGAATCAAGGTACAGGTACACGGAGCTCCTTCCTTGTATTCATCCTTCATGTGCTTTGGGTACACTTACTGTTAGCAGCATGTGCCGACACCGAGGTTAGCGCCACATAAGCTCAAAAGTGTGGCGTTCACTCTATGGAGTAGACCTCTTGACTGATGGCAGCTGGCGACAGCTGGTTAAGAGGCTCCAATTAAGCAAAGCGTGGGCGCGACGCGTTTATGCGGGCAAATGCAATCCTTGCCGGGGTTGTCTCTTTTGGGTTAAGCCTTGGCCTTTTTTTTTTTTCCTCTAAGCCTAGCCTTGTTGTTTCTGGGGAGACGCTTTTCTGCTTTGGTCTTTTCTTGTTATTGGCCGGCTCATTGAAACGCAGCAAGAGGGAAAGGCGAAAGAAAGAGAGAAAGAAAAAAGAACACCACAAAACATCACAGCCTCGCCGCCAACCACTGCTTTGCCAATTGACTTTGATACCCCTTTAATTGCATTAATACAGCCGCCG